>ASXC01023761.1:0-10007 GCA_000411055.1 Leavenworthia alabamica
ACAACCGTCAGACGGAGGAAGACAGCGCTGCCGTACTTATACAATCACACTACAGGGGTTATTTGGTAAATTTTCCACCCATATTTATTTTCTAATAATTTTCAACTTTCAACATCGATATATTTGGTAATGCATTTCACTCTGAATCATTTATAATATTAATTATAAACTATATTCATTTATATATTTTGATTAAATAAATACTATTTTTTTTATCGATACTTCATTGCAAATTATTTGTAGTAGTAAACTAATATCAAACTAGAAATTTTAAGAAAATATTATGGCTTTTAAAATTTTGAAATGTTCTGTGGTGTTTTGTTTTCAATATTATAGGCGAGACGAGCACTTCGTGCCTTAAAAGGACTAGTTAGACTACAAGCATTGGTCCGTGGCAACCACGTACGTAAACAAGCCCAAATGACTATGAAATGTATGCAAGCTCTAGTTCGTGTCCAAGGCCGAGTCAGAGCAAGAAGGCTACAAGTGGCTCATGACCGGTTTAAGAAACAATTTGAGGAAGAACAGAAGCGGTCTGGGATGGAAAAACCGAAGCACAATGGTACATATTAATATAATTTCATTACTATATTAAAATTAAAAGTAGCCAATATAATATAAGATTAATAATGGTTTGTACGGGTTTGCAAAAGTCCAAACCGAACGAAATAAACCGGAAAAATTGCACGAAGTGAACCGAACCAGCTTGTACCACCAAACTCAAGTAAAGGTAATGTGATTTTCTCATAATCTTGAAGTAATTACATTGTTGGAGGTTTTTTTAATTGTTATTGTATTTTGAATACAAAGGAAAAAGAAAAAAGCGAAGGAATGATGAAAAGAGAGAGGGCTCTTGCTTATGCGTACACTTACCAGGTTTGTTATTGTAAAACATAAAACATAATTTTATATATTTTTGTTTTATAATTTTATTTTTATATTGAAGCGGCAAATGCAACACACAAATGACGAGGAGGCGATTGGATTGTCTGTTAATGGGCCTAATAGAACCCAATGGGCTTTGAATTGGCTTGACCATTGGATGTCTTCCCAACCATACACAAGCCGTCACACTGGCCCAGGCCCAGGTCCAGGTGCGGGAACCACCACATCCGATGATGTATCGGAGAAGACTGTAGAAATGGACGTGACCACTCCAACTAGCCTCAAGGACAACATAATTGGTCTTACTAATCGAGAGTACATAGACTTGGGATCATATAGACAAGCCCATAAGCAACAAAAAAGCCCAACCCATATACCAAGTTATATGGCTACAACCACATCTGCAAAGGCTAAAGTTCGAGATCAAAGCACAACTGTCAAGAGTCAAGGAACTTCCTTCATGCCGTATTGGAACTCCTCGACCAAGAACGGGTCGATTAATGGATCGGGTTGTGATTCGTCAAGTTCGGGTAATCTCGGTTCTAAAAGTCCTAACCCAAAAACAGATATCCGACGTAAACCGGTTAGTCCTAGTCAAAGTCCAACCGGGTTTGGGAAAAGAGCATGGAGGCATGATCATTAGAATAAATATCTTTATATTTTATTTTTTATCTCTTTAATAAAAACGCAACATGTGTGTGTGGTTGGTTAATTATCTTCTTTGAAATGTTTTTTATTTGTATATGACATTAATCAAACAATATGTCTTCTCAACAACAAGTCATGGCTTCATGGTATTCTATATAACTATATATATAGAGACGTGCTTACCTTAAATCATTGCATTTTGTTTGCTTTAAAATTTAATGTTTATGAAATTATTATCCTTTTAAAGCACGCATGTCATGATGATTATAATAAGCTTGTTACTTTCAAATAAACAAATACTTATATATCGTTTACAGAAACTAATATTATATCTTTGTTTTGATTATAATATATATACTGTTTTACTTTTAATTAAAACGCTTGGTCTATTGAAATCTTTACTCAAAGGCATGTGAATGAGATTGATAAATATTTGGTTTATTAATAAAAAGTGATTCATCAAAAATGACGATAACTATGTGAATTACTGAACCTGTTAACAATCTAATAATGTAAACATATATTTAAAAGGGTGAATATAAACATATGTTGGTTAATGCATATAGATAAATTAATTTGAAATAATAAAAATAAAATAATCGAGTGAAGAAGAAAAAAAAGTGAGTATTTCTCTCCGCAAATGATGGGACAAAAGTGGATTAAGTCTGAGGTTTCGTCTTCTCTCTAAACACCAACAACACTTGTTACTTCTGTCGTTAAATCGAACCACAGTTCACAGTTCAGATAGAGAGAATAAGAGTGAATAATCACAGTTCCCAGGTTAGATTTCATTTGAAATCTCAGTTTAAAGGTTGAAACTTTATGTATACTGGGTTCTTTATTTTTATATAAAGTCATCGACTTGTATGATTTAAGTTGTTGTTTTTTGAATTGGGTCTGTACTACTTTCTATAAACCATGTTCTTTATTTAGTGTTCTTCATGGTTTCAGTTTTAGAGTTAATAGAAACAATAACAACTCTACTCAGGAGTTCAGAACTTGACTTGGAGTTCATTTTAAGTTAGTCATGTGAACTAGTATTGATCTATGGTTGTTGATAATTATAGCAGCAGCTATGATGCCTGAGTCCCACACTTACGATGAGATCTCTATGCAACAAAGCATACTCTTCTTTGATGGTCTTCAGGTTGATTCTCTACTTACAATGAAATGCTACTTAATGATCTGATCTCTATATAAGTTAATCATTGGAATGTTCTTTTCTCAGGACTTGAAGAATCTGAGAGCTCAGTTGTATTCAGCTGCTGAGTATTTCGAACTATCTTATACTACTGATGATAAAAAGCAAATGTGAGTTTAGTATTAACATTATTTGTGTTAATTAAATGTGAGGTTTTTGTTTCTTCATGTTAATTGCAGAGTTATAGAAACACTTAAAGACTATGCTGTAAAAGCTTTAGTGAATACAGTTGATCATTTAGGATCTGTTACTTACAAAGTAAACGATTTTATCGATGAAAAAGTCGATCAAGTTTCAGAAACTGAGATAAGAGTATCTTGCATTGAACAGGTATATCAAAACTTCCTCAAGATCTTGTTTATGATCCTTTCTTTAGTTTCATAGGTTTTGTGGTTAGAGACTAAGGATGTGTCAAGAATATATGGATCATGAAGGTCGTTCGCAACAATCTCTTGTGATTAACACTCCAAAGTTCCATAAACGTTACGTCTTACCTGGTAAAATTCTCTCTTTATATCTCTCCCTTGGCTCCGGAACTAGGCCTGGGCATTCCGTCGGATCGGTTTGGGTTGGAGATTCCGGTGTTTTGATATTTCGGTTTTCTGAGAAAAGTTCCGATCGGTTTAAAATTTATAGTTTGGTTTTGGGTATAAAAAACATTCCGATCAATTTTAATTTTCTAAGTTCGGTTTGGTTTTAGGGTAAAAATAACGGTTTATCTCAATTTTTGGTTTATTTTGGGTTATTTCGGATTGTTTGGTTCGGTTTAGGATAAAAAATAAATAAATAAACACATAAAAATAAAATAAAAAAATAAATTTCAGTTTTTTAGGTTCTGCTAACATAGTAAAAAGCTTTTACCTATCGGTTTAAAATTTTTTTTGGTTCGGTTCAGCTTTTTTTTTCTTATAGTTCAATTCAGTTCGGTTCCGTTCTTTTTGCCCGGACCTATTGGGAACTTACCAGCAAAAGCTACATTCTTTGTCAGCTGGTGAAGTTATGACTGTTAACAACTTGGATAAGCTAAAGTACTTTGGAAGTAGCTTAGAAGATGAAGATGACTGGAACCAATTCCGAAATGGTAATTGTTTTTCATCATAAGACAATCCAAGATTCAAGATTTGGTCCTAACCTCAGATTCTTGTCTTGGTTTGTTTTAAAGCTGTTCGTGCTACAATACGAGAAACACCTCCATTACACATTAGGTAAACAAAAACTGAGATCTTAAATACATACTAAAGTGATGAAACTAAATGATGTTTAACCTTGTTCTTGCTGTCTGTAGAAAACCATCATCTCAGAGTTCATCTCCGTGGCTACCACCTCATAGATCATCAACCTTTTCGTTTACCTCCACCATACCGATAAAAGAACAAGGTAAATAACCTAAGTAGCTCTTGCTTAGTAGCTCAACTGGTAAATAGGCATGACCAGGTAAGTCAATCGCCGATTATATATATTTATAATATTTTTTAATACCTTAACTATTTGATACTATTTGATATATGGTTAAAGCAGTTATAGTTAAAAATGGTTACGATTATATATATTTAAATGTAACTTTTTTACTAATAATATTAATCATAATTTTATAAACATGTATTTAACCTTTATTGCAAAAATTAAATAATATATTTCAACTAATATTTACCATATAATAAATTATATATATTTTTATTTTATTTTTAAAATAATTATAGACTTATAGTATTACCTAGTATGGTTACATCATACGGTTAACTAACGGTTTTTACACGACTACAGAAAATTATGGTTATTGTTAATAATTTACAGTTAATGATAACTAATATATGTATACTATTAACGGTTATGGTTTTCAACCATTTAATACGATTACAGTCTAATTACGGTTAAAAACTGAACTTAGAAATATAGTTAGAGTTAGATTTTGGCCATGCTTACTGGTAAAGATCTCTGAAAAAACTTTGAGGTTGCCACGTGGATTTTTTCATTGAATTACAAATTCCAAACACTAAATCCTTTTAACATTTTGGTGTGTGATATATTCAGCTAGGAGATCAGTATCAGTTATTACAAGGAAGTCAACATCAATAAGTAGACCAACAACACCAAACAAGAGCAGAGCTATAACTCATATACGAGTATATTAAACAAGCTTCTAATACATTTTTTGTATATCAAAAGCTTTATCATCAGTTTTGTCATACTTGTTTTTTGCATCTTTCAGTATCCATCAGAACCAAGAAGGTCAGGTTCGGTTCCGGTTGCGGTTGAGAAAGAAACAGAGCAGCAACAACCTAGTAAGAGTAAACGACTACTTAAGGCTTTGCTTAGTCGACGCAAAACCAAGAAAGATGATAATCTTTACACTTTCTTGGATGAATACTGAATGGTCAATACCGGTTTATCTCTTGAAGCGGTTTACTAAACCGGAAAATTGTCTATTTCATTCTTTTTTTTTCTTTTGTGTTATTTTATATATATTATATAGAATATATATCGTTGACAAAAAAAATATATTGTTGGTAAGAGTATGTAACTATTATTAATGAATACAGATTATATATATTTTTTAGCAAGTTAAAATCAAACCGAACATAGAAATGAAACTTGTTAAGTCAAAAGTTTATTATATTGATAATTTAAGAGTACATATCATATAGTCATCACATTATTCATATTTTTTTTTGGTACATGATGATTCATGACTTCAAGTTCTTCGGCTGTGGTGGCGGAGGATCGTGTATTGGGTTGTGGCCTGGTGGTGGATAATCCATCAAAGACTCACCACTCTCTTCAACCTATATTTCATATTAACACTTACTTTATGTTTTTAGTATAATTTCACAAAAATTAATCATATGAAAATATATATAAGCATTTTATATAATGAGATTGCTTTACCTTGTTTAATGAATATTCATCGGTGTGAGTAACTCCACGACCCACTCCAAGCCCTATAAAATATGCGATTTATATTATTATTCACATCGTGAATTCATGATCAACGACCATGTTCTTAGTATCAATCATCTTTTGGTCAGCGACAGACAACAATCTTATATTAGATTTATTGTAAAACTAACATTAACAATATTTTTTTTTCGCAAAACTATATACAGAAATCAAATAGAAGTGTTCACACCTTTAATATATATCATGCATGTAATATTTCCTGTACTTAATTAGATGTTTTAAAATGATGACTAAATTACCTGAAGAACAAAAGGAAAGCAGAAGTAAGCACGAGATAAGAACCACCAGTTTCATCTTTAGAAGACTTATGTTTTTTTGGAAAAACCCATGCTTCTGTATATCTATATATATGCATACATGCATGCGTTACTACTTACTTGTCGGTGTCATTTAATACATCCAAACAAAATCTGTTGCTTACAAATCTTTCTTTTTTAGACAGGTCACATATTTATAATCCATCAATTTAATTAACTTAGATTTCCTTTATATGTTACTCATAGTCCATTTGTCAAATAATAAACTCTACCAACTCAATTTTTTCATAAATATCATCTACCCTTTCCCATGATGACTAAGGCCAATACTTTTGTTAGTAACGGGCCGGCCCATTAAATCCACGGACGAGAAAGTTATGTCCACTTCTGCTCCGCTAAATCCAAGCGGATTAGTGACCTTAAACTGCTCTATGTCTTCTCTGAATTTTCCTTTTATAACAAAAAAGGTGTTTTAATATGGGTTCTTGATGAGGTTTACAAAATTCAAAGAGGCTCTTGCCATTGCCAAGGCACCTTCATAAGTCCGGTTTGCACCAATGAAACCACTCATGTGCACAAATACACATCCTTGAATTGAGCTTTCCTCTGAGAGCTTTTCCTTTTCTAGTCCCCTCCATGAACATGGTAAAGCTTTGCGGTTTTCAAACCTCTCTGTTGAAACCGAAACCGCCTGAATTCTCCAATTCTCGCTTCTATCATCCTACACAAATCCACACTCTCATTGGCTTATAAAATAAATCAAGCTTACAATAGAGTAAGATTAATTGGATCAACTCTGTGGTACGGTACCTGGTAAAGAACATATTTTATACTAGGATTAATCTTCATTTCTTCCTCAAGCTCGAATATATGGAGTTTCCACTGTTAGTAACACAAAACTCTTTAACAACTCTTTAACACAAAACTAATCCTAATCTGTCTACCAATTTCTAACTTACTGGGCATTGTTTACTGAGAATCATAATTTCTCCACTGGAGTCCACTTCATGCCTTTTTGCAAGACACTCCATAACAATTGACCGAGCTGGTAACCATGATTTTGCGTGAAAATGAACACACTGCCAAAAGTTAGAAACACAGGTAGATTTAGAGATCGGTATGGCTGTATTCTCGATTCATATTCAAAAGCCAATCAGTTCTTACGAAACAATGGGAATGAAATCAGGTAAATATAATAATTGTTATTGTAAATGTTGCCTACGTCTGATGAAGAAAGGAAACTGATTTCATTTCCACACTAGATTTGGTTTGATCATATTTTCCCTAGTTACACCTCTTTTTCCAAGAAGAATTAGAACCACAAAGTGAATGACTTATAGAATGGAGAAAAACCTGCAAGAACTCAGAGCCAGCAAGTTCCATTGCACGATGAAAGGCTTCATCTTCTTTTTCACTAGACTGATCAGGTTCAATCCAGTCTAAGTTCAACCTTCCAATCCTATGCCCCAAGCTAGTACTGTTTACATATCTTGGAGGCTGGTCAGTGTCATACTGATGGATACCGTTGTCTATAGCATCTACTGCCTGTAATTGTATACAACAAGGAGTCACCTTAGAATGATGTATTAATATCACAGTACCTTAATGTTATAGTACTGGTCCACTATCTCTAACGTTAAAATATGAAATCTTCTTTGTTACCATCCTCAAGTTGATAAAAGTCAGACAAAGCCATGACTTGGTGCATGAGCTAGGAAATAGAATACTACAAAGCGATATTTGACAAATCAGACAACAGAATCAGTAACTTGTGCCCATCAAAACTGTAAACTTTCAAAGGCATATCCAACAACATTAGATTGTTTTGTGATGTGCATGGAATGGATAGTTTACTCAACTGATACCAAAGAATCTCTCAGCCTAAGAAACAACTTTATAAAGCAAGAACTAGGACTCAACTACCTCAATGAAGTTTTTGTACACAGCTAGAAACAATCGATACACATCAGGATGGTTCTGATCAAGTTGAAGCTCCTTAGCAATTACCTCCAAGCCATAGTGCTAGAAGTAAAAAGTATCATCAGCAAAAAAAATCTCACAAATAACCACCAAATCACAAGAAACTGTCTTCATTCACCTTATAGACAAGCCCAGCACTACTAAGTTTAGTATTAAACCCATGGCCAAACACTTGAGTGAAGCCTTTCTGGTGATGGTCATAACGTTCATTCTCAGGATCATAAACACCTCCAACATCAAGAGCCACATCAAGCTTCTCCAGAACCTTAGAACCACACCACAACAACATCAAGTAACAAATAAATCAGAGTTAATGAAAAATCGCACAAACATATATCAACTACTGAAAAATCGTTACAAAATAGCTAAATAAAACCATTTCAGCTCGAAAACTTCGATAAACCAAAGATAATTTGAAATTTCATGTTAAATTTGAGCAAAAAGAACCTGATGATCTCTGGTTCGTACGATTTGAGCATTGGAGAATCTACTGGAAAGACGAAGGATGAAACAAGCTAAGGTTTCGTCGCAGTGGAAAGTTCCATTATGCGTACCAATACATTTCTGCTTCCCGAATAGATTCGTCGAGAAACTAGCTCGGAAGTTTCCAGAACGTTTAAGATACAGAGAATGATTCCAGATTCTGCCGTAGCATAGTCCTCTGGCTCCAAACATTTTGCTGATATAGAAACAAAAACTCTCATCAACGACTAAACAAAACCCTTTCGACGTTGCCGGTGGGTTTAAGCTCCACTAATACGTTGTCGTTTATCAGACTTTAGGATTTAACAAAAACACAGTCGTTTTTTCGGACTTTGGGATTTAACTAAAACGACTTCGTTTTCACGTACTTTGGGATTTAACCAAACGCTGTCGTTCAATCCTTCGACTTTTGGGGATCTAACTTGGAAATTATAAATAGAGTTGATGATCATTGGTTGACCAACCAATATGAGTTGATTACCACACTCACATTTTGGTTTATCAAATATGTTAATTTCCATATTTAATTCATTTTATGTAACCAAACTTATTATTTTAATCATGGGATGGGACCCTTCAAATTCAATAACCCTAATAAATCATATAATACTATGAAGTCTATGATGATCAAAACCCAAATGACATATTCACAAATACAATAACACAAAAATTTAATATCACAATTACAACAATAAAATTCAATAGTTAATTTCAGTTTGTTCTTTAAAATTTATAAAATTGAGTCTAGATTATGTTTCGCATCTAGATTTGTATTTGTTTTTTTGTATAAATAAATAAAACCTAATTAGTTTAGAAAGACTTCAACTCAAAGGAACTAAAGAAAATCTAGCCTATAAGCACTGCATAACATCATTACCTTCAACCAAAATCACCAAACACATCTTCACATTCATTCTTCTTCTCACACAAATTAAAACCCTAAAATAATCAAATCTTTAAATGTCAACATCATAATATTAATTAAAGTTTTAACAACTATATATATATATATATTTTTTTTTTTTGGTAAAAATTTTAACAACTATATTTTAAACCTATTTCTATGAAAACTATATAAATACAATATTTACCAATGAACCTTTCTTGATTATTCCACAACAATATGGCTTATGTTCATATATTCATATCTCTTCTCATCTTCATTACTATTAAACCATCAATCTCCATCGTCCCTGATGCTCAAACACAAGACCTAATCAACAGAATCTGCAAACAAACAATGGATTTCAAGTTCTGTAATAAAACAATCACATCTCAGTTACTCAGAAAACAAACATCAATCAAAACAATAGCGAAACTAACGGCAGCAAAAGCATGGATCAATGCTATAGAAACGCTTGATAATATCGAAAGTTCACTTCTACCAAAGGCAAAAGATAAAAGAGACAAAGAAGAGTTTGATGCTTGTCGGAAAGCTTATAAGTTAGTTGATGCTCATCTTGATAATGCTTTGAAGTATTTGTATTTACGTGATTATAGATTTATGAGAGCGTATCAAGCTCTTGCACTTGTGAATATATCAATGTGTAGGACGAGGTTTTTTAATCCGACGCCTATGGTTTATGCGAATTGGA
>ASXC01023762.1:0-10035 GCA_000411055.1 Leavenworthia alabamica
ATTTTAAAAAATATTTAGATAATAATTTAGAAAATATTTAGGTTTCAAAAAAAATATAATAATTAATATTCTTAAAAATTAAAATTTTAATTTAAATTATTAAAAATTTAAAATATTTTAAATTTTAAATTTTTTTCTAATTATAATTGTGTTGAAATTTTATTTTAATTATATGTAGATACCCTTATATATAATAGAGTAACAAAATAATTACATTTCTCTTATAGTTGAGTTGGTAAAAATGTTTGCCAATTATCTAAGGAGACCTGAGTTCTAACCCATGCTGTAACAATTTTCTTAAAATTTAATGGCAAAACTACAGGACTTTTTCGTCCACTTTTTGAATCCTAATAGTCTGAAAATGTTTGTCAACTTTTTTTTGGAGTAGGTCACGTAGCCGATCGTGTAAGGCATGCATGCACTAGATTATAAATATTTTAAGAAAAATATTATTACAGTAATATATTTTAAATTTTTACATGCTTTTTATAAAGTTATTTTTTATTTTTTATTGGCATATTTTGGATAAAACATTTTTTGTCTAATACATCTAAGATGGTTAGACCTACCCGCTTTTCTAATAAACCCATAAAGAATTATTGATATATATATATATATATATACATACTTTGATCAAGTCATATTTATGTGAGCATATATAATTCAGTTGATTTTGTTTTAATATTTATGTGAACAAAGTTACTATATTTTGTTTTTATCTACATAGTTACGTGAGCATGTAGAGACAAATATAATATAATTCAGTTGATTTTGTTTTTATTACTTTCATTTCTTATATTTATATCATGAACAACAACAATCAGTTGATCAATTGGAATAATCAATCAGACGTTTGTTTATTTCAATTCATTTAGATCTGATAATTGCAAGCCATGAGGTAAGTCTTGAAAATAAAAATAAACATTTACAATCAGTGTGAAGGATTCCTATAACCCAGTTTAATAATTCTAATGGTAATTCAATTGGTAAACACTTTTTAAATAATTTAAAAAATGGATAGTTCAAATTACTCCTTCAACAAAAATGAAATTAATTAACATAATATAAATAAGGGCAATTCTCTTAAATACCACCAATTTAAGTTTAATTTCCAAAAATACCACTAAAATTGATTTAAGACAAAATTATCATTTAATAATTCAATTAAATTAAAAATTACATTATATTTTTGAGAAATTATATAAAATTCAAACATTAAACCCTAAACCCAACCCTTAAATACTAAACCCAAACAATAAAAAACTAAACTCAACCACTAAATATTAAACCCTAACATTATAATTTTAAAAATAAATGGTATTTATGTCTAATTAAAAAAAAAAATGTAATTTTGTCCAATAAACTATAAATGATAGTATTTGAAATAATTACTCTATAAATAACGCTTAAAAAATATAATAACTCTGAATTTAAACTTATAATATATATATTTTTAAGTAGTAGTACTACACTACAAACTTCACACCAATGTATACTCTGGATTTGAACTCATAAATAGGGAGGCCTCCAGGCAGACTAGGCATTTGCCTAGGACCCACAGTAAATTCAAAAAAAATATTAATATTAAAAGGGTCTTTTTAAAAAAAAAAACCATTTAATAAAAAATTTAATTTTCTTTTATATTGACAATGGCCCTTTCAAGTACTGAGAGGAACCTGCTCATAAAGGAAATATATTAATAATATAAGAACACACAATCTATTTCTTCAATATAACTATCATATAACATCACATGCAGTCCAAACTATACTCTCTTTCTTAATGTCTATGTTGATAAAATTTAAAACATAGATGTCCATAATATAATCTTATAAGTCCATATATATATTTCAAAACCTATTTGCCTATTATCCAAATTATCATTAATTTACCAGTTTTTTTAAATCTGTTAAACCACATAAACCAATATTAAACCCGATTATCATCCTATTAGAAAAAATAAACCACGTTTATGACCCAATTAGAAAAACTAACCCACCTAAGCAAAGTTAATCCATTTAACTTTTTATTATCCCAAATCAGAGAAAATTGATAAACCCTAATTCCTTTTATCCCCAAATCGACGATGAACCTTAACTAAAATTGGAACCATGGTAAGCGAAATTGAAACGCAATTGAGAGATTTTAGGAAGATTTTTGTGGCACAATCAAGCTTAAAAATTGAGGCACAATCAAACTTAAGAACAAGAAATATGAAGTATAATCTTAAAATAAACAAACACTTACTGTCAATTTCGAAATTCCAAAAACATGTTTGTGATTCCAGAGTTTTAGGATCGCGAATTGTGTTTTTTTTGGAATTTGAAGAAGAAGAACGATAGGTTAGGGTCAGGTTTTCTACTGGGTTTAAGAGATGTAATCTGGTCAGGTATAAGTTTCTGAATTGGGTTAAATTTTGGTTTGGATCATTATTTGGTTCAGAAATTGATGATTTGATAATACGGTTTGAGATTTTGTGGTTCGTGGACAATTACTCTTTGAACTTTATTATCATGAACATAAGGAATGAAAGTATAATTTGGGCAGCATATGGTGTTATATGATAGTTATTATGAAAAATAGATCGTGGACCCATAATATAATTAGCAATTAAGATGATAACATTTTTTTTCTACTTTTTCATATATCATAGTGCCAATTTATTTTGTCTAGTACTATAATCTGCATGATATCTAGTGTTTGTTCACTGCTACTTTTGAAGAGTTAGACATTTTTCAATATGATTTTAATTATTTTTTATCACTCATTTAGTTTGTTAATGGATTTTACCATTCATAATTCGTAGCTGTTTTTACTTTTTAATGGCAAAAACTCTTGAGTTATTGAAGTTGTAGAGCATATCTTGGAAAATATGTTCTGTTATAAGAAAATATTCAGTTATAAAAACAGTGTTCGGTTCTGTTATTTGTTGTTTTATGTTTTAATAAACGATTGGTAAATTTTCTATTTGTTTTTATTATTTAATATTTTGATTAATAAAAAAAATATTAATTTAAGATTAAACTGTAAAAATATAATAATTTTTTTTCATCTTAATTTTATTATGAATTATTACAATAGTCAGCATGTAATGTTTCTGTTATTACATGAGGAATAAAATTATAATACCAAAATAAATCATTTTCTGAAATATGTGTTTTGGACAAAATATGAGCTGGCTTATTATACTCCCGTTTGATCCATTTGAATTCTATTTCATCAAATTTTGTTGTCAAAGCTTTTATTTCGCACAACATGGATGAACACTAAAGTTTTTTGTATTACCATTTACAATAATAATTTATTTAGTTATTAAAAATATGAAAAAACTTAAATCAACAAAATATTATAGAAGGAGAATAAAATAACATACACCAAAACAAAAGCACTGAATTTTATGCATCTAAGGATTTCTTCGGAATATATATTGTTTTTGACATCAGATTGCTTTGGTGAAAGAAAAAATACTGTATAATCATTTACCAATGACTAAATTTATTTGAAAAAATAAGTAAATTGAAAAAGACATGTACTTGACTGAAGTCCTTGTACCTCTGTCCTTAGGATGGAGAGGAAAGTAAGATGGGCTTAACAATGAGGGCCCATTAATCTGAGTTACCCGAAACTCTCGACTCGTTACCATTCCGAGTCATTGACTCAGTATCCTCTTCTAACGAATTCTCATTTAATCTCTCAATGAAATTGAGACCACGACGAACCGCGAATGGACGCGATCAAACCACTTCCACAGGTCTCAACCTTATCCGCGTCGCTCTTCACCTTCCTCGATCAAAGATTCAGAGACTCCAGTGATCTCTCAGAGTCTCCGGTTCTGGTTTCCGAATTACAGACTGAGATTTCCGAATTGGATCAGAGATTAGCTGGATTAAATCGCCAGCTCGAGTCCGGTCTTGCTGCTTACGCTTCGTTTTCTGATCGGGTCAGTGGTCTATTTGTAGAGGTTAATGCTAAATTGGCTGATCTCTCTTCTTCTACCTGCCTTTTACGCTCCGCTTCAGGTTCGTATGATTAGGATTGTGAAATCTTAGTAGTCTAAGATAGAATGGAAATTATGTTTGTAGTTGTGGTAGAGATTGTTGCAATGCTGGAAATAATTATGACATTTTTGTTAAAACTCGAGAATCGGTAGATGGAGGGAAGGAGGAAGAGACGACGGAGCATGTAGCTGGGGAGGAGCTCCCATCATTAGCAAAGGAAGTAGCACAAGTTGAGTCTGTGCGAGCTTATGCTGGTAAGTTTGCTTCATTTGTTTCTTATGCTGGTAAGTCTGTGCGTCTTCCTTCTTAGTTTGGTCACTGTTGTTTTTGTTTTTTCCATTCAGAGACTGCACTAAAACTTGACACTCTTGTTGGTGAGATCGAGGATGCTGTGATGTCTTCCATGAATAAAAACTTGAAAACATCTCGTTCAAGCGGTTTTGAAGTAAGCACAATGTCTTCATCTAGAGTTACAAAATTATGATCGTTGTGTGTGTATCATCATCACTGTTTAAAACTTTTACCTGATCTCAGGAATTGCGTCTACATGCTATCAAAACACTTAAAACGACAGAAGATATACTGAGTCTTGTGTCAAGGAGACATCCACGATGGGGGCGTCTTGTTTCTGCAGTTGATCATAGAGTAGATAGAGCTTTAGCCATGATGAGACCTCAAGCAATTGCTGATTATAGAGCATTGCTTTCTTCACTTGGATGGCCACCTCAGCTTTCTACCTTAACTTCAGCGAGTCTTGATTCGAAGTCAGAAAATGTCCAAAATCCACTTTTCACCATGGAAGGAAGCCTAAAAAGTCAATACTGTGGAAATTTCCATGCTCTGTGTAGTCTGCAGGGGTTGCAGTTGCAAAGAAAGTCGCGGCAACTTGGGAGCCATGAGGGAGAAAATGTTCTTTTCCACCAGCCACTCTGGGCCATTGAAGAGCTGGTCAACCCTCTGACAGTTGCATCTCAACGACATTTTACAAAGTGGAGTGAAAAGCCTGAATTTATATTTGCACTTGCGTATAAAATCACAAGGGATTATGTTGATTCTATGGATGAGTTGTTACAACCACTTGTTGATGAAGCAAAACTAGCTGGATATAGTTGCCGAGAAGAGTGGGTTTCGGCTATGGTAAGCTCACTATCATTGTACTTGGTGAAAGAGATATTACCTACATATGTGGATCAGCTAAACGAAGTGAATGAAACCGATCTTCGTTCTGAGGCCAAGGTTTCATGGCTACATCTTATTGACCTAATGATCTCTTTTGATAAGCGAGTTCAGTCTCTGGTATCACAATCAGGAATACTTTCGCTTCAAGAAGATGGGAATCTTGTGAGAGTTTCATCTCTCTCAGTTTTCTGTGACAGACCTGATTGGCTTGATTTATGGGCAGAGATAGAGCTAGATGAGAAGCTCCTCAAATTCAAGGCGGAGATAGATAATGACAGAAATTGGACAGTGAAGGTCCAAGACGAACTCATCTCCACTTCCAACGTTTACAGACCACCAATTATTTCCAGCTTGTTTCTGCAACACTTATCATTAATAATCGAACGATCTAAATCAGTGCCGGCCATTTACTTGAGGGCAAGGTTCCTGAGACTAGCAGCCTCACCAACAATTCAGAAGTTCTTGGATAGTCTTCTTCTCAGGTGTCAAGAAGCCGAAGGATTAACTGCTTTAACCGAAAATAACGATCTAATCAAAGTCTCAAACACAATCAATGCTGGACACTACATTGAATCCGTCTTAGAAGAATGGTCTGAGGATGTATATTTCCTCGAAATGGGATCTGGACAACATAATCCACATGAAGTTCCAGGATTAGATAACTCAACCGAACCTTCTGAAGGTATTTTCGGAGAAGAATTTGAGAAGTTGGAGAAGTTCCGATTAGAGTGGATTAACAAGTTATCTGTAGTAATCTTAAGAGGCTTTGATGCTCGAACTCGAGACTACATAAAAAACAAAAAGCAATGGCAGGAGAAGAAAGACACAGACTCGACAGTGTCAAGAGCACTAGTTGGAGCTCTAGACTACTTGCAAGGAAAAGCATCGATAATAGAAGAAAATCTAAACAAAGCAGACTTTACAGCTATGTGGAGAAGTCTAGCTTCAGAGATAGACAAGTTGTTCTTCAACAGCATCTTGATGGCGAATGTAAAGTTTTCTAATGATGGAGTTGAAAGGTTTAAAGAGGATATGGATGTTCTATATGGTGTTTTCAGGGCATGGTGTGTTAGACCCGAAGGTTTCTTTCCTAAACTAAGTGAAGGGCTTACACTGTTAAAGATGAAGGAGAAGCAAGTGAAGGATGGTCTAAGTAGAGGTGATAAGTGGTTACGTGAGAATGGAGTTCGATATTTAAGTGAAGCTGAAGCCAAGAAAGTGGCTAAGAGTAGAGTGTTCTCTTAGACGCGAATAATACGGATAGGCGAAGATCATTTCATTTATTTTTCTATTATTATAATACAAAATTCAACTTTGTTTTAATTGAAATCTTACTAAACTCACCTGGTTTTGTTTCATCAGTTTTGGTTTTGTTTTCATTACAATAATGATTTAATAGAATAACAAAAAGATTCCGAGTGTAGGTCAAAGTAGTTGAGTCAAAACAAGAAAAAGCATATTGAATAGTAATGAGCAGTAGAGAAAACTATAAGTCTCATTGTTTTTAAACTAAGCTCATTCATTTTCAAGTTTCTGCAAGTTCATTGAAACAAAAGAAACCTTGAAGGAAGGCTACGACCAGCCATTGTACAGTCACTCTGACAATTTCTTCTACTTAAGTTTGTTAATAGTCAAAGCTTAGGCTTGAGTCTTTTCTCCTTCTTCTTCTTCTTCTTGTTCTTCCTCTTCTTGTTCTCCGTTTCCTTCGTCTTCAACTTCAACTCCACTGGACTGGTTTAAGTACTCTTGAGCATCTTCTAGTGCCGATTCATTTGTATCAGTTGCATACAATATCTTCCTCACTGCTCCAACTATCTGTGTGGTGATTCCAAGGAGATATATATTAGATTCAAACATGATCAAATTCACAAAGTGTGAGTTCAGATGAAGAGAAACACAACATGTGTTTGATGAAATTAGGTGGTGCAGTGAGAAGTTCATTGATAAGATACTGTTATCGGAGCTGACAAGTGAATTTGGTGGCTAAGCAATGCAAGATAGACTGAAACAAGAAGGGAGATAAGAGCCTCTAGAGAACGCTTACCGGAACATTCTCTAGTTCAGGAGTTTGGCAAAGTATCTCTACATCCCGGAGCTTGGAGAAGTAAAAGTCTCTTTCTTTTTCCAAGTGATCAACAGAGAGCTTGAGATCTGTAAGCTGTATTACAGAAGAAACAAATGAAGTTTCAATTAATCATTAGCAAAGAAGAGAAAAGGCCATCTCTGAAGAATGATCAAAGTTTCATCCAAAAGAGCATATACAAAAAACTAAAAATGAAACAGCTGATCTGAGGGCAATGTACCTCCTTCAACAAAGCCTGCACTTCAGCTGCTTTTCCTGTCTTGGGCCCTGATAATTAATGCTTCCAATTATGTTTAGAAAGAGAGATAAAAGAACGATCGTTGTTTAGATAAAGAATCTGTTTTAGTATAGCAGACCTGAGGCTTTGGTAAGACCAACTGAACTTGAATTGGGTGGAGGATGGTTATTGTTGGTTTGCAATGACTTTGAAATCTTATTAGATCCCTTAAAACTCCTCTCTTTACCACCTTTTGATCTTCGTTCCACTGGATTATAGTTCCTGTAAGAAACCATTGGTTTTACAAGCTTAATCGTTAGGGAAACAATGAAATAAATAAAAAATCTGACAGATGAAATCACATACTCATTCATAATGCCACCATTAATGGAATCACAGAAACGTTTCAGCCATTGTAGAAACTCCAAGTTATCCAATGGTCGACCTTTGACAAGCCTGTTAATTTCCAATGGCTGAGGTGTTTTCACAGCAAGAAAACAAAACAAGGTGAATGAGATATACATATATACACAACAAGTATTACAAGAACACTAAAAAACAGAGAGCTTATTGATACCTTTGTAATTTTAAGCTTGTTGAACACATCTTGCAAAACCTTATAGTTTTGTATCATCTCGTACTCATTCTTCGCATCAAAGTTAACCTTACAGAGAAAGATTTTGAGATATTATACCCAAGAAGTCAAACTAAACTTGCAAAATAATAAAAAATAAGAATCACCTTATGCATTGGTACAACTCCTGGAAATGTCATATCAAGCATCTGACATTGCACAGCACCAGATGCAGCCTGCTTAGAACAAATACAAACAATGACACAGTTTCATTACAAAACAGCAACAACAGTGAATCTCATGCCCATTACAACTTTTTTTAACACTCAAAACCTAAAGCGAACAATGTTACTGTCAACATTAACTTATATCCCCAAATCTCATAAAATCACAATAAACCTTGTTAACCAATTGAAACTCAAATCTAAAATTGTCTCCAGTTCAAAACCCAAAATTCCCAATTATCCAGCAAATAGAACTAAATCAACATTACTACCATCACTATGAAAATAAATAAAAACACGAATCAATGGCCTTGCGAAATAGCAAACAAAACAAAAAAACCTAGAAAGAATCAGACAAAAGCAACATGCATATCTATAGATATATAATAAAATGGAAAAAAGCAGCATACCTCTTCGACGCGAGAGAGATTGAGTTGAAGACGATCATTAATCCAAGTAAGAAGTTCATTTCTTCCAACGAAGTAAGCACTATCCATCATTCCAATGTTCGTCGCCATTTGTTTCCAGTGATACAATTAGTATTTGGTATTTAACGAAATATCCAGTTGAATACGTAGAGAACAAATCTTCTTTTATTCTGGAAAAAATAAAATATAGATTCGATCTGTTTTTGGAAGAGAAACTGAAATAGAGAAGAAAAAAAAAAAAGAGTAAAGTGAAAAAGAGAAACGGCTGCCAGCGGCAACTGTTAAAGGTCGCAATATTTAATTATTTTATTATAATATTTTCCCAATTAACAATTATATATATTTATATAATGTTTTTGGGTGATTGTGATTTCTTTCATTTTAGTTAATAAAACTTAAATCCTCTCTTAATCACACGAACACATAGCACCACTAAGTCTACAGTTGTAGAACAAAGCTTTTATTTTAGTAGATTAGTAGATACTTAATTTACCATACTAACTTTTTATTTTTGATTTAAACACAAAATAATGGGTCAAATTTTAAATGAGATTTGATTTAAAAATGTATAATTTTTTCAATAAGACAATCTATTATTGCTTTCATGTTCCAATGTAGGAATTTGTTTCTCCCTTTCGTGATTCCTCTTAGACTTTAGCTATGTTATGAAAAAAGTAAATTGTAATTTATGGTTGGTTAATTTTCAAAATATGTTAGGCTTGTATCAAAACTTAATATCGAATGCCTCAGTTTTTCATACAATAAAAATTAATGATTTATACTAATGGATACACAATACCTATTATTTTTGAAATTTCAAAAGAAATGAATGTTTACAAAGACGTTTGCATTAATTATTTTAAAGAAGAAATTCAAGAGATTTTTACACACGAGAATCCTTTTATATTATTTTAAATATATATTTTTTTTAAATTTAATTTATTTAAAACTAACGAATAAAAAAATGTCTAAAAAAATATTCAAATTCAAAATATTATTAAACCAATTTATAAATTTGTTTTAACAGTTAAAAACAAATATGTTTTCAAAACATTAATATCTGTTAATCATTATTTTGATATTATATTATTTGCTAGTGACTGAAAAACAATAATATTTTAACTAATATATTTATTAATTCTTTTTATAAATATTTTTTAAAACAGATTATTTACAGTAAAATTTTTAGTTTATTTTTTATTCAAATATAATATTACTAGTATTGAATCTGTGCCATACACTTGTCTAATTTTATAATAATTATAATTAAAAATAATTATAATTAAAAATATAAGCAATTAAAACATTTATAATATAAAAATAATTTATTTA
>ASXC01023763.1:0-10056 GCA_000411055.1 Leavenworthia alabamica
TATTATGATATCTATATTGGACTAACTAATACTTTCATAATTCTTCAAAAATATACAATATATTGTTATTATGATATTGATATTAGACTAACTCATACTCCTATCCTACAAAATATAACGTATATTAATATTACTTACCTTCTTTTTCAATCAATTGTTTTACTAAAATCAAATATCAAAAAATATGTTTAAAAATTACTACCATTTTATTAACATACTTTTCTCCATTAGAGCATCTCCGACTTCAAATCTTTAAATTTGAATTTTTTTGTTTTCCAATAACTTCAAAACTTCAAATTTTTAAGTTTTCTAAATTTAACTTCATATTTGAAGTTAACTTTAAAATTTAAAATCTTTACTTTTTAATCCTTCATACTTTCATAATCACAAATAATATTAAATATCTTTGTATTATATTAACATAACATAATTTTTTTTTTTTTAATGTAAATAAATGTTATTAATCATTTAAACAATACTATATTTTAAGCCAAAAAATAAATACTACTAAAAGTATTTATATAAAAATACTATTATGCTTAAAAAGTTTAATATAATATAAAATATAATATAGAAATCATTTTGTCAAATATTTTTATATTTATTTTATAATTTATGTTATTCAAATTATTTTTTATAATATAATTTTTACTAAATAAAATTAGTTTTAAATTTTTCAGTTATTATTGTAAAGTTTTTAAAAATTTTCTTGTTCTTTTAGTTAGTTAAAATTAATATCGAAGATATTATGCAATAACTAAAAGATTTGAAGTTTGGTTAGAAGTTTTGTTGTTTGAAAAAACATATCAAAACTTCAAATTTGAAGTTGGCCGAATTTCAAATTTTAAGTTGGGAAATTTTAAGTTTGAAGTCATCATTGTCATATATAATGCATACAAATATATATATTGTATTAACTACATATAATATTTGTATATACAATAAAAATCTCGAAAATAATTTTTTGTTGAACCAAAAATTTGTACTCATTAGGGTTGATCCCGGCTATGCGCGGCTGTTTTATTATAAAATTTTGATAATTTTTTACATAATTTGAACTCTATAGTAATTTTGAAATATGTAGATTTCAAAAAAAAATAGTTGTTTGTTTTCATTATTTTACACGTTTTTAATATGTACAAATATTTTTATATGTAGTTAATACAAATATTAAAAATGTTTTGATATTTCAAAAGCAAAATGAAAACAAAATAAATATTTTCAACTTAACTCTACATATATCTTACGTGGTTATCCTTCATATTTTCAATCAGTTAATAAAATTTACAAAAATTTGATTTCAAGTTAATGTTATAATACTACTAATACAAAAATAAAACTAAAAAACATAAATAACTTTAGAGGAGAAACATAATTGGGTGTATTTGCACAATGAATTTACAAGTTTTTCTCTTTGAGTTCTTTTGATACTATCAACATGTTCATGTAAACTTGCAGGTACAGGGAATAAATTTTTAAGGAACCAAAATAAGCCTCCCAACTCCTAATGCATAAATGTTACCATTATTGATGCTTATAAAGCAAAAAGTGAGATTCATCTGAAGCTGCAATTGTCTCAAGCTTCAAAGATTACCTCCGACTTCTTTACATCTTGCTGTAAAAAACATATTTCAGGTTTCAGGTTCTAACCTTGGATTTATTGTGAGATCCATCTGAATTTGACCCTGCCAAAATTAATACTCTTCATGATGAAGATATGTCATCCCAAGACCAAACCATGCATTATCGTGTCTTCTATCTATGCTCAGTGCCCTTCTATAGCATCTTCTTGCAGCCTCAAATGTATGGTATGAGTGTACCTGTGCGGTTATATGTAGAGTAAGACGAATAAAGAGATGCATGGAAAATATATGTACTCCTGACAACAAATGACATACATATGATTCATTCAGTCAGTTGGATATCTCTTTGTAACATTATGAGACCATTTGCGTGATCGTTATATATACTCTAGCAGTTCCTAACCGCACACATACGATTCGCATTGCCGACACAGTCACTACAGAAGAGAAAAGGTCAAAACCAAAAGAAAAAACTGCTTTTTCGGTTTTGTTAAAGGATTTGTGGATAAAGCATGACTCAGACACATATGTGGTTTTGGCGAAAAAATATTAGAAAAAAATATTGTGAAGATTTTAAGAAATATACCAACTTTGTAGCCATAGGGGTTAACTGAAATCAGCTCCTGAGCCAAATAGCCCAACCTCCATCTCTTCTTTCAAATCCTGAGACATATGGTTTGTGAGAAATTTTTATAAAATCACATGTAATTTAAAAAAAAAAACTCTAAGAGGTTATACAGAGCTCACTACAATTATTTAGAAATTCCTAAACCAAAGCATAAAGTATTTTGGCTGTTTATAATCCTTATTCTTGTGGAACTCATGATCAACGCTGTAGCCTAGAATCAAACAAAGTCATCCATGTAACTGTTGATGACTCTTGGAAGTTAGAACCATATGCATCAATTTAATCAGAAGTATACAGATGCAAAACAGAATATATGAAGTCCAGAGATAATAACTCTCTAAAACTTACAATTTCACGGTAAATAGCAACAGCTAATGTGATTCCAACAATCTCCCCTTTTAGAATTTCTAATAAAAAACAAAAAAAAAAGGACAACATTGAGACCAATTTATGACTTAGGCCTTGTTCGTTTCTTCGTCCATATGCAATATCTGGATGCAAAAACTCAGATGTTATTTATTTTTTCCATTTAATGTTGCATTGAAATGTTGAAATGAGATATTTGAGATGAAAAAAAATGAGCTTCCAAATGCTAAATCTGCATCTCAAAATCCAAGTCTAAAATGTCTTTCATTTTAAACCATAAAATAAAAAAAAACATATATATATATATATATGTTTTTCACAAAATACGTAAACAAATTTTTTTCTAAAACACGGTAAACCCGTTTTTCTGATAAAAAATCTCCAAAAATACCAAAATATGTTTTTTTACAAAAAATACTAAAAACGCATTTTTTTGTAAAAAAAAATCCAAACATACATTAATAAATTTTTTCCATAAAGCACGGAAACACTTTTTCGCAAAAAATATGAAAATACATTTTTCCGCCAATTTTCTTATAAAAATACGAAAACACTTTCACAAAAATATGGAAACACATTTTTCCGCCAAAAATACTGAAACACGTTTTTCCGCAAAAAATACGAAAACACGTTTTCTCACCAAATATACAGAAACATATTTTCTGCCAAAAATGTAGAAATACTTTTTTCGTAAAAACACAACTACTTTTCCACAAAAAAACCCGCCAAAAAATACGTAAATACGATTTTTCGTCAAAAATACCAAAACATATTTTCCAACCAAAAATGCTAGAATAAGTTTTCTGTAAAAAACACGGAAACAATTTTTCGTAAAAAAACGGAAACAAGTTTTTCTGTCAGTAATATGAAAGTTTACTTTAACATGATTTTAGTCAAAACGCGGAAACATGTTTTCCCATAAAAATGCATAAATACATCTTTCCACCTAAAATTCAGAAACACGTATTCCCTCAAAAATTGCGGAAACATGTTTCTCGTAAAGATGTTTTTTTCCAAACCACGGAAACAATGTTTATCCGTTAAAAACCTAAAAAATACATTTTTAGTTATATTGTCTAAAATATATTAATAAAATAAAATTATCGTATAAACAATGATTTAATAATTATTAATATTTATATATAATTGAAATAATTAAATATTATTTATTAGTAAAAGACTTGTATTTTTAGTCATATTCTATTATTTGCATCTGGATATAATTACAAATGCAAAAACGAACAAAATTACATCCAAATGCAATATTTAGATACAAATCTGAAATACATAAACGAACAACATCTATATCTAGATGCAACATCTGGATGAGAAAACGAATGGGGCCTTAACAAATAAAGCAAGCAGAGAAACTGAAACATCGGAATCCACTTACTACTAAAAAAACTCAGTAATAAAATAAAAATCTAGACTCTGAAACAAACCAAATTTAAGAGACTAAAGAACAACTTTCAAAATTCTATAAAAGACAATTTTTATACTCGTTCCTAGAAATTAAAGCAGTAGTAAATCACGAGAAACTAAAATTTCTTAAATTTCAAACCTACATTTGAAACAACACAGGAAAAAACTCCATGAACAGGACTGAGTCTTGATCCAACTTATATTTCTCCAAAAACAACAAGAGGAAGCTAGGTAAAATGAAGTACCTAATAATCGATGGTTTCAAGTAGTGAACATATTGTTGATGGTTTTTTTGATGTGGGTCGATAATTTAGAGAGAGAAAGAGATGTGTAAGCTTGAAAGAGAGAAAGAAGAAAGGACAGAGTAGAGTAGTGTCTAGACCTGTCAATGATGACCGTGATCCGTGGGCATGGTGGGGTGGGTTTGGACACATACATTCATGTCCATAGATTGGCGGGCGGTGGCCAGGCGGGGATAGGATGTTGCGGGTTGGCCCACTACGGATTTGCGGGTCTGCAGGGGGACCGCTGTGTTAGTCGAAAGATGTTAAATCTGTACTGGAAATAGATGTTGAGCTCTGTAATATCCAACATTGGCATCTCTGGTGCTCTGTTAATGAGTTGCCAAGCAGTTGTTGTATCTGTGCTGCAAATGTATCATATAATATTTGCATATAAATCATTCATATAATATGTATAAGACCAGATAAAGTCTCTATTAATACAACCTAAATAACTGTCTTTTATTGGTACTTACAGAGACAGCAACTTGGAAACTCTTATATTATGCTCTGTTCTTTTTCATTTTCTCCAAAACGCTTAACAATATGTCAGGCACATAAGCATATCATATAAGTTACACTTACAGCTTGAATGCTTTCTTGTTTTTATTTTTTGCTAGTGACTCAAATCAAAAATCCATTGGATCATCATCTGTTATTGACTTAACCATGTATCCTTTTCCATGTCTTTGTCTGCAGATAATCCTTGAAAATTTAACAACAAACAATTCCTTCTCTTCAATGGAATACAAGCCGCTTGAAGGCATCTCTATAGAAATTTTGTGTTAGTTAAGAGTCATGCTTGTATGATTTTTTGGATTTAGTAACTTTCAGTTCACATGAACAAAATTCTTAAAACATTTGAACAGTTGAACCATACCAGCAGATGTTTCTCCTGACCATTTGTAGAACTTCTTTTAGCAAGTGCAAACATGGAAAAATACGTTCAATATTGCCGTTGACAACTAACTACAAAGAAAAAAAGTTATCATCATATTCATTCTAGCACTCACACACGAAATAATAAGTTATGCTACGATGAACACAAAGCAACCAACAAAAAATGAAATCAATACTCAACTGATTTCAATTGATTCAACAAAATTCAGTTGATTACAAAGGTTTAGTTAGGATCTACACTAAATCAATACTCAATGATCTTAACTGACTTTCAAAAAAACAGACATAAAAATCAAAGATGGACCAAAATTCGAGAGAAGAAATGACTTCTATAAAGGATCTGGAGAGCTTAAACCGCATAGCCGTGATTTCAAGCAGGACGGGTATGGACGATACTTCTGGTGGCCGCGGATTTGGTGGAAGCGGACAAATCCGTTTGACAGCTACTGTCCATGACTTTTGAGTAACCAGTTTACTCTATTTCTATTTTGAGATGTTGTGAGGGAGAAGAAGGGACTTGTATTAACGTTAGAAAACAAAGACAGGTGTTAAATGGATTTGTATTGACGTTAACAAAATTGTTTTTAAAAAGGTTAGAAAACAAAGACAGGTGTTAAGAAACTGAAAACGCCACGTTAATAGAATTGGAAAAAGAGATACAATTGGGAGAGAGGTGAAAAGGCCAAAATCCAAGGAAAAGTAAGAAGACGAAGATCATTAATATTGTTTTGTAAAATAAAATATAATGGGTTATTGGAAAAATTGAGAGATATTAACAAATTATCAAAAATATTGAGGAGTAAAAAAAAAAAGACACATATCAGCACCAGACGTTGCCACATGTCAATCTATGAAGAGAAAACTTTATTTTTATAGTATAGATCAATTTAAACTTGGGCTGAATAGTTCAACTTGGAGGTGATTTATAATCTAGACTCATTTAGTTAGGCCCATTCATAACATGTAAAACTAAAAAAAAAGAAATAAAAAAATAGAGGTGTGGGGAATCGAATCCCGTGCCTCTCGCATGCTAAGCGAGCGCTCATATCCTAGGCGTTCATACAGAAAATTGCCAGTTGTTCATATAGAAAATTTAGTTATTCTGTCGTATAAATTTGAAGTATGGCACCAACCTCAGATCTTCATTTGATTTTTTTGTGTTTCCTATATTATAAATTAGATTAGTTATACAATTTTTTTGGGTCGATTTACCATAAAATTCAGCTTCATACCCATCATTTTTAGCAAGATATATATATATATATATATTACCATATAGGTTGTGAAAAAGTATTGATAGTTATTTCTGAAAGTTGATTGACAAAAAAAAAAGTTATTTCTGAAAGTTATTTTATATGATTCAAAGCTACACTCTTCAACAGATATATTCAAATTTGAATTGATTTTATTCAAATCCAAACTCAATCTGTAAAATTATTAGGTAAAAGATTCTTAAATTCAAAAATCCGTACCGAATCCATCCATCGATTGAAATCCAAAATTTAATTATATATATAAATAACTAATTATTCTAAAAATTTTATTTATCTATGTAAAAAAATCTATGTAAATTTATTTAAATTTAAACATTTTTATTTTTTAATATTTTTGTACCTAAATCCGAATCCAAAAATTATTACATTGGATACTAGAATCTTAAATCCAAAATACGTAAACCCGATTAGATTTTATCCGAAATTAAATCGAACATAGAAAATTATTTTATTGAATATTAAATTTTTAAACTCGACTAAACTCGACATGTCCGAATCCGAATAGGTTTTATCCAAGCCCGACCCACTTATCCGGATGTCTAACCCTTCTCTTTTAAGAATTATTTTACTAAATACTGGATTAGTTTATAACACAAATAAATGTTCATTTGCGATGAGTTACAGTAAATAATTTAAAATTTTTAAATTAGAATAATTGAAATTTAAACTCCTAAGAAAAAAAAAAAAAAAGTGCTTGTAAATTGTTATTGAGAGAGACACAATTCACTCTTTTTGAGGGTCTAATGTCATGTGCAACCTTTTTATTCTAGGTTAATTAGAAAAAGCTCATTAACTTCTTTTATTGGAAGTGTTGAAGTATTCAATCTTTCAAAAGAAAAAAACATGTGTGTTAATGTAATAATCTATTTGAGAAATACAGGTAAGAGACCACTAATTAATTTCTCGATTCCTGTATTACCTCGGCTCGACCCCATGATAGAAGCATTTTGAAATCAACATTTAAATATAAATTATATCATTATAAAATATCTAATTCAAAATATATACACATGCACATGATTAGGAAACAATTATAAGAAGTATTTTTTGTTGTTGAAATAGATTGCTGGATCCGTATATCCGTGTAACGTGAGTGGAAAAAATAATAATATGTAATTTGAAATTCCTAGCTAATATTTAATTATAGAAAATGACATGTATTACATATTATTGATAAATATATTAGATCAGAATTTTAAGTGATTTGATTTAAAATTTAACATGGATGATCTAAACATAAATTTTAAAATATTTATTAAAATTTAGTGTTATTATATTAGTGATTTTTTAAAAAGTTATTAAAAATTCTGATTCTTAGAAATAGTATTAAATTTGATTCAATATTGCAAATAAGATTTTTTAAATTCATCAAAATTCAATTAAATTATTTTAAATCTCATTAAAATCAAATCAGTGTTCGATACAAAAATATTGGATCCAAAGAAACCAGTACTAAAGCAAAATCAACAGACTATATACAGAGCCTTGCCTATAGGCATTTGAAAAAATCATTTGCCTATAGCCTCTAAATGATGTAAGAGTTTATGACTTATAAATTTAAAAAAACATGACATTTCAAATTCATTTTCAGTTTCAATTTATTATAGTTTTTATTATGATGTTTTTTAGTCTAGTCATAAGAAATAACAAAATTTCAAGAACACACAAATTATTTAAAAATTAAATAGAAAAAAAAACAAACTCATATAAAAAAGGAAATTAGAATTCTAAATTGAGAACTATATTTTATAAATTTATAACATTCTTTTATTTATATTTTGCAACTAGAAAAAAATAAAGAATTTTAATGTATTTAAATTATTTATATCAATATCAAAATTTGAAAGATTTAATTATTATGTTCATAAAAAGAAAATTAATTAAAATTATAATTTTTAAAAATTATATTAATTTTATTTATAAAATATATTAAAACCCCATTTTAAAAACTAGACTTAGGCTATTGAGAACCTAGACACGGCTCTGACTATATAGTTTATTTTATTTTTTAGATACGATTATAATTTATCAAAACAAAATTAATGCACAATAATTTTTATAATCTAGATCTTTTGCAGCATTTTTTTTCTAGATTCCAAAATCTATTTTTTTTTAAGATAAATAATTATTATATTTTTTGGGAGTATGTTTTAGAAGTCAAATACTAGATTGCCAACAACAGAAAAGAACAAATAGAAGTAGACAGAGGAGTTTATTAGAATAATAAATAAACTCTAATTTATTATAAGCTTCTACAATAATTTGTTACATAAAGAGAAATGTTAAGGGAATACAATATTAAAATATAGTTATTCTATATCTTTGTTTGTCACTATGTGTTGGCTGAATGATTCAGGATCAAGGTTTCCTATTATTACTGAATTTTATTTGGATTTGATAGTACAACTATTATCTTCATTTTTATTCTCTTAACCTAAATTAACAATGTCACTATAATTATTAACTAGACAACTTCTAATGGTGTTTTTAGTCATAAGTCATTTAAGATTTGAAGTGTTTTTGTATAGTTTTGAATCGTTTTCAGGTCAATAAACATCCATATTGGCTACAGCGGATCAGAGAAAAAGACAAGTTGGGATGGTTCAACAGGAATCAGGATGGAACAGTTTTTCAGAAGTTTCACCCGATCGGACAGGAGGTTGCACTCGATCTGGAAAGGAGCTAGACTCGATCCGGAGAGGAGTTGCACTCGATCGGACACATAATAATAAACACAATCCAAATAAATATAGAACATTTCTTTAAGAACACAATTTGAATACTACATTGTGCACTATAATTTTCATTATCCAATAAAGTTAATACATAATTTCTTACACCTATTTAATACATTATATAGTTTAGTTATGGTATCAAATACAGACTAAATATAACATACAACTGTTTATTCAGGTATCAATAGAGCCTACCAGTACATTCAGAATAACCAAAATAGCAAATTTTCTTCTTGATATTACCATTAGAATCTCGTACCTGATCAATCATGTAGTTTTTCCCAATGCATGAGCATTTTCTCACATCCATACATCATGTCGAGCAGCCGCATGCCTTTGGAGGAACTGGTCTGCACCAAGATGGGTAGATCATTTTTACCGAGTTGATGAACTGAGGCGGTTTCTCGTCATCTATTTCATTTATAGCGCTAATAGGTAAACGCTCTTTCCCTTCTGAGATGTCAAGCATTCAGAGACCTTTTCAATACTTCAACTCCGTTGTCTTCTTCACAACTCTCCATGAAAGCTCAGGTTGTCCGGGTATACGCCTAAGCTTAAACTTGAAAACAAGCTTCCCATGAGATCCAGTTACTTGCCAAAACTCTTCAACAAGATACAATCCATCGTAAACATAACCTCCACCTTTTGCATCACGACCAGATGATTCTATAGTTGCTTTGCTCTTGCCTCTTATGACACGAACCGGGTTCTTCTTCGTTACGCTGTTTACCAAAGCGAGATTTCCCATTACAAGTTTCTGATCTTCAGGCTCTTTATATTCTTCTCACTTTTTCTTTACTGTAATTACATTTCCACCTTGACCAGTGTAAATCAAAACATCCGAGTTATCAAGCTTATCATCATACC
>ASXC01023764.1:0-10075 GCA_000411055.1 Leavenworthia alabamica
TTTTTCAGGGTTGTTTATGAGAAGTTAATTCTCGGTTAGTTGGTGAGTTGCATTTAAAGAAGGATTTGACAATAGAACAAGAAGTCAAACTGTTGAGCAGAACCACAGTGAGGGTCGGGTCTTACAAATTTTGTCTTTTCAAGTGTCATAATTTGATGGTTATTGATACACGTAATACCTTAAATTGTTTTTTGATTGGATCATAGACAAAAAATTTGTGTTTTTAAATTTATTGTAATGTCATCCCATGTTGTATTGGGTAAGGTTATGTATAGGGTTATTTTTCTCACATTTGTGTCTTTATGAGATATGAATCCATAAACAAGACAAGTCTCGAGTGTCGACAAACTCAGAGGAACGTTGGAAACATATATATGTTACAACGATCAGCAACTAAAAGTGAAGATGAGTCTGAGGTGATGAGAAGAAGAGCCATTTATCGTTAACGTGTAAGGTGAAGAGAAGATGATAAGTGTTGGTGCGGTAAAGGTGATGGGTGAAATATGGAGAGCTGAGAATGTAAGCCCATTGTTTCGATCTCTGTGAATCTAGCAGGTAATCTTGAGAAGATCTCTGTGATGAGGTCAGTTGGTAGCTCAGGCGAGGAGGGTTGTGTATTATGTCTTGAGAAACGTATGATACAACAACCACTTTAGCTCTACTCTTCATTTTTTTAATATATGTGCAAGTATTTTTTTATAAATATAATATTTATAAGATTTTGTTTTGTAAAAAATATTACACAATATGGAATAGAAGGAGACTACTTTTGTATATGTACAACTTCCTTAAAAATAAAAGAAACTTATTACATGATGTGATTAAATAATTGTTACAATTGTAGATTAACGAAAGATACATAACTAATTAAATATTTTTTAAATATATTAATGAGATATCATTATCTCTCACCAGTTTAGGTGTGATTTTCGAAGAAGATTATGTTTTTCTTTATAGAACATAAAAGAGCAATTCGCGACTTGTACTTAAATAGTTTTATGACCACGCAGATTCGTTTTCATATTTGTTCCACAAATCCTTTTTATTTTATTTTATATACTAACAAACTTTCATAAACAGACCTGAAACTTCTTGTCCAATCATCATTCCTTGTGGACATGTTCCCAATCCGAAGTCGGGCTCTCACAGCCTTTCCCGGATGCAGATGGTTCAGTATTGGCAGTGCATGTCTTTATCTGACAATTTCTAATCATCAAAGCTGACCACAGATGATCACGCACTTGTGTTTTGTTACTTGGATCTTCATTTTCATTATCTGTCTCCAAGCTGTTGAGAGATTTCTGCAATTCTTCAGCTTCCCTGCGTTTCAGTATCTGGAATCTATCGATAACATCACTCTCATCAATATTACCCATCTCCAAAGCTTCTCGAGTCTCCTCCTCCTCACAATTTTTTATCTTTGGGAAGTTTTCAGACTTGAGTTTTTGATTTGTCTCTTTCTGCTTCAGAATCTCAAACCCGTCTACAACATCATCATGTTCGTCATCTGTGGTTTGTGCAGGAGGATCTTGCTGTATCGTTCCAGAGGTTGTAGCATCGGGCGTTATGTTTCCATGAATAATGGTCTGGTCTAAACCATCTGCAAAGCTTCTCGATATAAGCGATAATTTTGCATCGACAGCATCTGAGTTGAATCTGGAGCTTTGTGACACATCATGACTAATTGTTCCAACATTGTTCCCACAATTGCCTCCGTTGTTGATGACCGAATCAGTTGTCTCCAGCTCTGCATTGTTCATGACGGGAATCAATTTCTGGGGGTTACAAGAAGGTTCCTGCATCGAGATTGATGCATCTGCAGAAATCTCTGAGAAAAGAAAGAAAAAGATGAACATTTGAACTAATAGGCTATTAGCAAGTTGATGTACCGGATAAGCGCTTTCCATACTATACCTAAAGCATGACTAAACCACATATTAGCCAATGTTAAGATTTTGTATACCAAAATTGACTAACAGTCAGGTTCAACCGAATCAATAATAACTATGAACTGCCATTCTTTGATAAAGATGCAAAACTAATCATCTACAGATTATTCATTTGAATTCGAAAAAGGAACTGATCATTTAATTGTTTAACTGCCTGTGGATTATTTGTTATAAGCAATTAATCATAGCAATGGCATCTATGACAGGATTGTGGAGAAAATGATCTAGCAATGCAGCTCTAGTCAATAATAGTACCAGACAAAGGAGAAGGCAAGTGTGAAAGTTACCAACCTTCATCATGCAATTTGAGATTACCAATCTCGTTCTTGACCCGGTGATATCGGGCCATGCAAGTAGTGGAACATAATGCAGCTTCAGTTTCGAGCCAGAGATTCTTGTACAATAGAGTTTGTGGGTGGTTTTCTTCACCATCAGGAAAGTTGGAAGCAAGTAAGTTCTTAATACTCTGCAAAGTTCAGATTCAGTAAGCAAGAGCTCACAAATGATGCACAAAATTACTATTTAAACAAATACCTGGGTCATATCATTCTTATCCACCTGTTCTTTGATACCAAAGTTGTCTATTGGCTTGACATGAAGGTCCTTAGCATCTATCTTTGGGGCCTGAAATGGTACCGTTAAGCAACTAACAACAAACCAGAACAAGCAATGTGTTTCATTCTATTTTAAAAAAAAAACATCTTAATCTGGAACATAACACAAATCAAGAATTCACCTCCGCTCATGTGAAGACTACCTACGATACAGTTCACATACCTCATTAAGGTCAACCACGTTTGTACATGAAACATGCATAGCTTGAGTTGGAAGGAATGCTTCCCCTGCTAGTGTCTTATTACTGGTTATTTTCTTTAAGCACTTGGTGAGATTATCTACTACTTTATCAAGGTTCTCAAGTTGCTCCAGCTTCAGCCAGTTGCCATTGTTAAAGCATTCATAAACAAGCACTTCCGACAGATTATGCATGGCATTAACCACAGAAGAAACACTTGGAGAAGTAGACGAGGTTGGAGAATCTCCTTGATCACATAAATGCCTTTCAGGTGATCGGCCAGTTGAGACATCATCTGCATTTGATCTAATACTCCCTTTGATACACATATCTGTCTTCGTTTCTCTACTAATTATATCAAGAATCTGTTGCTGCTGCTTACATTGCTTTTGGTTGGCTTGAACATCTTCAATAGGTTCATTAGTACTATCTTCGAAAGGAGGTTTATAGTCAACAGCTGATTCAGCATTCTCATTATCCGCTTTCATTGTACCACATGACTCATTTCCTACAGAAAACATCGTAGGAGCTGAAGGTCCTTCAGAGGATGCCATGAAGTGATTCCAAGATCTATGCTCCTCACAATTTAAATCTCCAATGGAATTCTTCAAGGAGCTCTCGGAAACACCATTCTCATTGTCAGCACCCAAAGTATATGGCCTTTGATAAAGGGAGGAGACACCACTACCTTCTGGTTCATCCTTAAACAATGAACCTGAGGACTTGAAATTAGATGGTAGCAGGTTAGAAGACCAGGGACTTCTAAAACCTGGCGAGCCAGCTATCCGATGACGAAAATCTGGATTTTCAGGCAAAGGTTTGATTTGACCAGTGGCTTCACCATATCCAAGCAACACATTGAAGTTAACCGGTTCAACAGACGAACCTTGCAAGCTGGATTGAGTACCTACAAAATTCTCAGGTGCATGACTACAAATATTACTGTCACTCAGAAATGATCTTCCATCTTCAACATGAATCCCGGTCTGACTTCCATCAAAGAGAGCTTGTGTTCTCAAATTTGGCATTGGCAAAGATGGATTAGTATCGTTAACACATACCAAAGATTCCACATGAGGAGCAAGGCCAACATCCATAGTTTCAGATCTATCAGAGCCAGGAAAGTAACATCCAGGACGTTGTTCATCAAGAGCATTGCTAGAAGCGTAAACACCAGAAGACGAGATAGGCGTAAAGAATGGTTCCTGAGAATTTCGGATAACCATATCTGCATAAGAAGCCCCTGGTGGTAAGGTAGCTGAGCTCAAGTTTAAACGTTGCCTCTCTGAGAAATTCTCAGCGGGAAGTGACGCAAAATCATATGATGATTCCCTTGAAGAGTAAAATCCACTCGGTGGAAACATATCTTCAAAAGAACGTTCACCTCTGGGACCATAATTACCTGTAAACATATATCGTTAGAGAGCATCAAAAAGAAGATCAAACATGAACAAACTAAAAATATTCCCCAAAAAAATTGATCTATCGTTAAATTCTACTTTAGATACTTTCACAGTAGCATTAAACACAAAAATTGATTCAAAAAGGGGATTCAAATAATACCAGGTCGAGTATTGTGAGCGTAAAACGATGAAGAAGGTGTCTGAGAGCGATAATTTTCACGAAACGATGGGTTAATCGACCAATCAGGTTGTAGTTGATAGGAACCATGGTACATCATCGGATCAAACCCTCTTTGGATTAGATCAGAGGATTCCACAGGATGGCTTGATAGAAACGGTGGAGGTGGAGGTGGAGGTGGAGCTGAAGCTGCAGGATGCGGAGACTGAGAAGAGAGACATAACGGATGCGGTATTCCAGGGAAACCTCCATACCCAAATCCATCGGTCATCGTTTCTTCCAAAACGAGGAAGAGACTGGAGAAGCTGTTTGCTTCTGCTAAGTGTTGATTAATAATGTCAAACCTAATCCGGAATATAAAGATTCTCTTAGTCGGCTTTTAAAGATGAATTTTTAATAATGGGCCTCCTAATGGTGTGGGCCTTATACGATCATGAGAGAATCCGTCTGAGAATATTCGGGAAAAAATATAATTATAGATAATTGTCATTTTATATATTTTTCTAATCATATACTAAACAGATTAAAATTTTTCATTTGGTATTTCGCTTAAATAAAATCAATTATTTTATCATAGATTTTTTTTATGTAAATAAAAAGAGTCACTGAATAAAATACCTAAACAGCATAAATGTCATAAACACAAAAGAAACGGGAAGCAGTTGATCTGTTTAAACAGTGAACGGGAAGCAGTTTTTTTTGTTTTCTCGACGCCAAAATATAGCGTCACATGCAAAGTTTCCGGTATATGAGAGTACATTCAAACTATAGTTTTATATACTAACACTGGAGTATCTGTGAATCTCCACAGATACAGTGGCAGAGTGGCCTTGCGGCTTCGCACATTACCTTTTAGAGACGTTGATAAAGATACTCAGCCAAAGAATCAACAGGTTTGGCTGAGTTGATATTTCCCATTTCCCTTGACCGGATTTTGATTCTTGCAAGATAATCAGCTGCGATCCAAGCAAAACTCATCATCACAGCATGACTTGACGACTCATCTGGAACATGCAGCTCTATAGACTTCTTTATCCACTTGGAATGGTAAGTGACATGGTACCAAGCTGAAGCTTTTTTCTCATACAACAAGTTCTTTTCCTCTTCGCTGAGATCTTCATGCTCCGGGGTTGTTTCCTCGAATACTTTTCTGAACTCTTTTTTCAGGGAATTATAAGAGTGCTTTAGTCTTTCTTTCAGTTCACCTTGTTTCTTACTTGCGTATTTAGGCATGGACCAGATGTGACCCGTCACAATCTCTTCCTCTTTCTGCACCTTATATTGCCCGAGAAGACCAATGAGCTGTCCATCGTAAGTGCATTTGTGACCCCATGCCTCAGGGATGAAATCTGCAAATCCTGGTATTTCAAGATCAGTGTCATAAAGGATATCACTTGGGTCGGACCTTTCTTCTGAGGAAGCTTCTGCATCTTCGTCATACACTTCTTTTACACGTCTGTAAAGCCGGCCCAAGATTTTGTTCGATTTGTAACTTTGGTAGTCTTCTTTTCCCATGAAATCTGGGTAGAGTTTTGGTTTTAGGTGGAAGGGCATTGACACGATTTTCCCTGTCTTTGGGAAATCAACAGCAGTCGCAGCTAGTTCTGCTAATAGCAAACATTCTTCGTCCATGGCTCCATACTCACTTCTATCAGCATGAACAACGTGTGCATTGCAGATTGTACCCAAATGCTCATTTGCCATGTTTCTTGCAAAGAAATCTATTATATCCTGTAACAAAAGTGATAAATTATTTAAGATGTTTTGCAAACCGCAAAGAAAATAAATTAAACAAAGAATCATAACTAGATTGGCAGATGCATCATGATACTACACATAATATAAACTAGAAGGTTACAGATAGACATGCTGAGAGTCAAATCAGAATCAACAATATGTGACGAACATTTTTCTATATGTCAATGTCATCATCCTAGCTACTGCAGGATCAACACAGTATGCTGTTAATATAGAAAATCACTTTCAAGCATCCCAAAAACAAAGTATCTAGCACATTCAGAGATATCAGAGAAGTTATACTGAAATCACCTATACATCTTATCTTAAGCGCATCGGCTCAGCTGACTGAAACAAAAAATGTAGGGAAGTATCTACTGACCTGGTGGTTGACACCACGTCCTAAACTCTTCTCTTCAGCTGCATCATATTGCATAGCGGGAAAGCTTTTCCTGCTGGGAGGGATGAGTTTCTGATCCCAAGCCACAAAGTACAGGTCCCCGTCAAGGTCACTGCCAGAAGCTTCGTTTGGATGAGGCCTATCCCCTTTCTGAGGGAAAATCAGGCAGTCATACATGTGATGCAGCTGGGGTACATCAACAGCTTCTAAAATCCTTACATCCCCTGGGTGAAGACAAGGATTCTTAGCTATGGCTACATAGCCTTTAACAACTTGCAGATCTGTCTTTGTCTCCCTAAAACGAGATCCATGTTTGGAGAAACAATTTTCTATAGATGGTTTAGAGACTTGGATAAAGCATTGGCCATGTTCAAGTATCCCTGCTTCGTCTAGGCAACCCATAAGCCACCTTCCTGAAGTTACAAAAATCCGAGATTTTTCTCTGAGACCCCAGAGTTGTGCAATTCTGACTGAAGACAACATTCCACGTAGATGTGGCTCAGTTTTTGGTTTGAAACCTGCACTTAGCATGATAGCTGCAGTGTTTCCTTGTTCAGCAAATGATGATGTAAGAACTTCAAATGCCACATCTGTATCGTCAAGTATGCGGTTCAGTCTAAAGAGCATGGATTCCTGCATATCCCAGAATATTTCATCTGGAACACCTAGAACAGAAAGGAGGGTAATTATCTGCCGGTTTAAGAATCCAGGCTGAAACCTCGTCCAGGAACAGATCTCCAAGATGGTATGTTTGGAAATGAACTTCTTCATGCTGTCACGAAGGGCTAGCCGGATTCCATCACCTTTGGACGGCCAACGAGCAACAACTCCTTTGAAACCTGCGTAACGGATCTGATAAGCACATGGGCTGCAGTGCAGATCCAATTTAAGTTTCTCCATTACTTCGTCGGCGAGGTCAGGTGTGATTGTACCAATTCCATCTGAGAAAACATACTCATTTCTCTCAATGTCTGGAAGCTCGGTGTCAACTTCGTGGGGCAAGACATCTACAGTGGCATATGTGGAAGAAAAGCACAGGCCCATCCTAGCAGCGCATTTTGCAACATTCTTGTCTTTAAACTTCCCCATCCATGCTTTTATATCTGACACGCTTGTTTTCCCGTCTTCAGCAAAGAACCATGCAGAGCGGTCTCTCAGTTGATTGGCTGAGAATGCTAGAAAACTGTATTTTCTACCACATATCTTGAACCCATCCGTTAATATGCTCTTCACCCTTTTAAATACATAGGTCTTCTGTGAAAAAGAGCTTGATGTCAGATCCTTCACAATAGGAGCAACAAAGTAAGAGAGAACATTTATATTCATGGTCTGCATGCTTTCATCCATGAAAGTTACACGCAAAAACCTTTCAGCGACAGCTTTGTATTTCCTGAGTACCCTATTGGAGAGCTCAACCTCTGGGGGTAGGCAATAAGCTGTGGTTGGGGTAATCACTAGCCTTCTGATCTCAGAGATATCCTCAGATTGTTCACGACTCCCTAAAAGCTTTGGATTTTTCTGAATCCATTCCTGAACAAGCTTCAACCTCTTGTACGCATCAAAAACTGGCGTTTTGTAGGTACAGAGATGCTTGAGAGAAGCTATATTGACATCCTTGGGTTGGTTTCTGAGAAGATCAAAGAAACGCTCAGTCAACTGAAACTGGTTAAAAACCCCTCTGTGCAACACCGAATTGACTAGGAACATGATCTCAAAGGAGATTCCTTCCTTGTGATGAATGGAGAAGAAATGGTCTGACACAGGCTCTCCAAAACAAGGCTCATCACGAATTCTGGGAGGCCACCTCACACGTTCCTCTTTCACCCTCCGCATGCGTAGATAATCTAAGGCTGTTTTCAGTTTCTTCTCATACCGAGGAGATATGAGCAGACGATATGAAAGGCATCGACCAATTGCCCCAGTTTGGGTAAAATCAGTGGTACGGATCCACGGGTCATCATCATCCAAGAGATCAACAGGGACAGTATCATAAATATCATCATCAGCAGTTCTGTACCAGACACGAGGTGGTGAAGCCAGCTGCAGAATTAGCACAATGACAAAGCCATCCAAAGTTTTGTACTGCCTGAATGTTCGTATATCTCTCACCAATAACTCCAACTTGAAATCACAATTTATCACAGCATGCATCACTGTGTCCTTGAAGGCGAAAGCAGTGCTCTTGGTGAAGCAAAATTTGCATGTGTTGTCAAAAGGGTCAACCAAAAAATCAACCCCTTCAGCTTTTGAAGAAACAAAGAACTCATCTCGGGAAACCAAGGTTCCAATCTCAATTGAAATACCAGTCAACTTATATGGTGTGGTGGTTCTTCTTCTCTGGTTAAGTGTATATGGGTTCTTAGGCCCCAAGCTGACTTTTAACACCTGACCATCCAGAATAAGCTTGGATTGCCCTGCAGCATCCATGGCAAGATCAGCTGATTCAGGAACCGCGAAATGGACAAATGCATGAGGTTCCACTTTCTTGTAATCATCAATTTTGGGAATATTTGAAGTGTCTGTGATCTCAAAATTAGGATAAGACCCAGGAGGAGTCCAAGATGTCTTTAATCTGCAACGCCAAACGAGTCCTACTTCATCTTCAAGATAATCTGTAAGTTCTTTTGCAGTAGTTGACTCTCCAAATCCACCAATGCTTACTTGTGTGACAACCGAATTCTTAATGTTTCCCTCTGACTCCATTCTCCTAAAATATAAAAATTAAAACAGTCATGTCGCGTCTAAACCAGAGAGAAGCTTCCAACGAATAAATAAAATCAAGTAACAGCAAATATTCTTTCTGATTCTCAATACCATGAAGAAAAGATCAAAACATAAGGCAGATGTCATTCAAAACACATTGTAATTATGCATGCATCGAAGACCTAGCAGAGAAGATCATCATATGAGAAGAAACGATAAAAATGAAATATCCAAATAAGCTTGGAATTGCAAAAAGTATAACAACTTGATAATGCTAATGAGGGAATAATAAGTCATGCTCAGAGTCACTGAACAAACAACAGGTAACAAAAACAAAAACTCTAATATTCATATATCTCAATGGGAGACATGTAGGAGTAACCTGTCAAGCTATCATCATCATCATCATCATCATCATCCACCAAACAATCAGACAAATGACAAGTTCTTAGAGGAAATTAGTCGGTGACCATGTCTATTTGCAGTGGTACTATGGGAATAATTCTATTTTATTTTATTTTTCTTCCACAACAGCGGGAAAGAAAAAATAGAAACGTAAGCTATAAATAGCATTGAGTCTTTTGCGTACAATCTTTTTTTGCATAATATTATAAGAAACCAACCACTCCGAAACCAACAATTCTAACCGAAATTATTAGGTATGGGCAAAATATTTGTTATATTCTGTTAGATATTTGATTCGATTTGAATAGAAAAATCTGAATATTCTTATTTTTAAAAGGAAAGCAAATAAAAAAACTATTATTCTTGAAAATAAATCAAATATCAAATATTATTTTTGTAAAAATTGAATATTTGTTTCAATTCAAAAAAGTATATATACATATACATAAACATAAGTATACTAAAATATGTAACTATAAATATATATATATATATATATATATATAT
>ASXC01023765.1:0-10114 GCA_000411055.1 Leavenworthia alabamica
TTTCCAAAAATACCACTAAAATTGATTTAAGACAAAATTACCATTTAATAATTCAATTAAATTAAAAATTACATTATATTTTTGAGAAATTATATAAAATTCTAACATTAAACCCTAAACCCAACCACTAAATACTAAACCCAAACAATAAAAAACTAAACCCAACCACTAAATACTAAACCCTAACATTATAATTTTAAAAATAAATGGTATTTATGTCTAATTAAAAAAAATAATGTAATTTTGTCCAATAAACTATAAATGATGGTATTTGAAGGAATTACTCTTAATTAATTCATTAGTATGTTTTAAAAAAATATATCTATCTATTTTTTTATGAAATATTATAAATATTGGGATTAGCTTAATGTGTTATTTGTGTAGATGGCTAGATTTAATAAGTAGGTGGCAACGTCTATAACATTGTGTATCCAGAAAGAAAGCATATTCTCTAAATTATTCAATTAATCAATTTCAATATCACTAGAAAAATATCTGGGTTTTGTTTAACATAGCTTATCCTAAATTTTATTCTATCATAAAGAGATGGAAACAAAAAACATTAATAAACTTCTCTCCAATTAAAATAAAATAAAATATAAAAATAATGAGGAATTTATCTATATTTTTCTAAATATAAATAAAAGATACTGATATGCTTTTGATTAGCTATAAGTCTTCCAGTGCCATGATTGTTTCAAGCATTGTCAAATTCCACCACTTGAAACTTGGATCTACTAATTGGTTTATTTAAAATTGGGGTAATAATTTGTTTCCCTATATATTGTTGGTCTCGGTCGTTCAGCAAGAATCCAAAGATCTTTCAAGACTGATATCAGATGATCTTATCCTATTCTTTTAATTAATTCTCGTTCTACCAGAGGATACACATACATAATACTTCTCCATCTATAAGATGAATTGTAAACATTCCCAGTATCCATAGAAAACAATGATTTCCGAAAATATCGCCCTTTAAAGACCCGAGCAAAAAGAGACTCTGATGCTTTTAGTAGTCTCAAGAGTTGTTTTGCTAATAGTGCGGTATTAGAGTCCTCTATATCTATAAATCCTGGTCCTTCCAATGCAAATCCTGGTCATTACCATTCGAGCTCTACCAGAATTTCGTCACTGCACTTGTAAGTTTGGTTGTGATAATCTTAGGCAAAACATGACATAAGTTGGAAAAACCGTAGGTACCGATTTAATGTGTACCTCCTTACTAGCTTTTGATAAGGACTTGGATGTCTAACTGTTTACCTTTGTCTCAAGTCTCTCCTTGAAAAACTGAAATACATTTGTTTTACTGCCCCTCCAAATTTTTCGGTATTCCTAAGTATGATCTCATTTCACATACTGAGTTTATTCTGAGACTTCTGTGCATTGCAACTTTTTCCTCTTTTCTTTTAGATCAAGAAAAGATTTATAAAGCCAATCAAATCTTAGATTACAAAAAGATGTGGAATGTACAAAGCGAACTTATTCACATGGTTTGAAGAAAGTTTTCTCTTATAACCGTTTTATCATCTCATTCCTAGGTAGAACAAATGTAGTTGAAGACCATTCACATGGGCAATCCTTGAGAAAACTTTAAAATGTGAAATTCAATTTTTTATTTTTTTAAAAACTTTCTCAAAATCATCTGATTTTTTTTCTTTTATAATAATTAACAAGTTTTTTTTGTTTAGCAATTAAAATTGGAATCGGTTATCAAATCGGTTTGGATCAATAATCGGAAACAAATATAAACCAAATTAATTATTAGTATATGGTATAGTTGCCTTATTTCAATTTCATATGTCCTATCAATAACCATTCGGTTAAAGTTTGGTTTTCAGTTAACTATTCAAATTTTATTTAGTTAAAATAACAATAATTATTAAACAAAAATTTAATTAAACAAATAGAGACAACAAAATCATTTCTACAACCTGAAAGTAAAAAAACTCACATGGAAATGGATCATTCTTGGTCTCTTCTTCTTCTTCATCTTCCCATGTCTCTCTGTCTGATGGCCTTTCTGACGTCGAATGATCTACTTGCTTGTACTTATCTTTGTTCTTCTTCTTTATTGAAAGAAATAGAGAAAGATTAAAAAAGAACTTTTAATTCATATATTTTTTCCACACAACCAAACTCTTTACAATATTAGCTTTTATAGAAGGAAAGAGTGATTGAAAACTCTAGATCAAACACCATCCGATGATGAACAAGTGTTTACATCTCAGCCACACAGTACAGTTCTCTGTAACGGTTCAAACTGGTTCTGGAGAGCCATTCCTCCAGCTGTAGTGATAGAGATAACTTGGTATAGAAGTAACTAAGAAAAATTGAACAATGCTAACTAAAGCAAAGGTCAAAGCAACAAGAACAAAGATCTCGATGAAGAAGAAAACTTAGATTCAAGCTTTTTACAGTCAATACCCAGAGATTTCAAGAGAAGAGAGAAGAGAAGAAAGATGAACTGAATCACAACAATATTTTTGATAACCAATCTAACAAATCGAACTGAATTAATATAGTTCTTGAACTGAATTATTATGTGCCTTGACTAATATGTCCTTCATTTAAATGAGTCTTCCCTGCCAAGTAATCCCGTAACAAATCCCGCCCCTTCAAGCAACCTTGTCCTTAAGGTTGTGGTGCAAAAGCTGGATACTTCTTTTGTAAATCGAACAGTAACTCCCAAGTAGCCTCGTCTTCTGGCTCATTCGACCATTGCACCAAAACCTAAGTGGCAGCTCTGCCATGACGCTGTACCATTTTTTGCTGCAGTATCTTAACCGGTTCTTTCTTGAACACATCTTGTATTTCTGCCGGTAGTGTGCTAACAACACTGTGTGACCCAATCCGTAACTTCAATTGAGAAACATGAAACACTGGATGTATCAAGCAACCGACAGGGAGCTCAAGTTTGTAAGCGACCTGTCCACACCTGTCGATGATTTTATATGGTCCAAAATACTTAGGGGAAAGCTTTTGGTTGCGATGTACAATCACGGAGTGTTGTCGATAAGGTTGTAGCTTAAGGAAGAAAAAATCGCCTATGTCCAATTCTCTTTCCGTACGTCCCTGAGTAGCAAAGAACTCCATTCGGTCTTGGGCACGAAGTAAGTGTAATTGAAGAATGTGTATCATTTTCTCCCTCCCTTGGAGACTGCGGTCAACCATGTCCACCTTGGACTCACCCGGTAAGTATGGCAAAAGCTGTGGTGGAGGTTGCCCATAGAGCGCTTCGTACGATGTCATCTTAATAGAAGAGTGATAACTTGTGTTATACCAAAATTCCGCTAACGGTAACCACTTAATCCAAAGCTACGGACTGTCAACACACATACACCGTAAATATGTTTCCAACCCTCTATTTACCACTTCACTTTGGCCATCAGACTGAGGGTGATAAGCCGTTGATGTGTTCAAAGAAACACCATTTAAGGTGAACAATTCGCGCCAAAAATCACTTAAGAAAATGCTGTCTCGGTCACTGACTATGGTCGTGGGAAAACCATGTAAACGGAATACAGTATCCAGAAATACCTGTGCCACCATCGCTGCTGTATAAGGGTGTTGGAGAGCCATAAAATGAGCAGACTTACTTAGACGATCCACAACGACATAAATCACCGTTTTACCACATGAGTTAGGTAAGCCGTCGATAAAGTCCATAGTGATATCACACCAAAGTGCACCTGGTACCGGAAGAGGCTGTAACAAGCCCGGAGAAGCTAATGTTTCGGACTTACAACGCTGACATATATCACACCCACAGATGAAGCTCTGAACATCTTTATTTAACCCTTTCCAATAAAACAGTCCTTTAATACGTTGGTTAGTGACCTTTCTTCCGGAATGTCCACCGTTTCTAGAGCAGTGTAACCATTCAAAATATCTTTACGTAACATTGCATCCGCAGGTATCACAAGCTTACCTTTTCGTCGTAACACATGCCTTCTCCACGTAAAGAATTTGTGACTCGTGGCATCGCGCGCCAAATCATTGATCACAGTTGTGATGTGGACATCGGACTCATAAGCGTCTTGAATACGCTTCAACATATCACATTCCAAAACACTCATGGCCATGTGTAAAATCTCCGAACCTTGAACCTGAGAAAGGGCATCAGCTGCAATATTTTATGTACCTTGCCGATATTGAATTTCATAGTCAAATTCTAACAATTTTGGTAACCATTGTTGTTGAACTGGAGTGTTTAAACGCTGTTCCAATAAGTACTTGAGACTCCGTTGATCAGTCTTGATAATAAAATGCCCACTCAACAAGTAATGTTGCCATTTTTGCAAGGCATACACCACGGCCAACAGCTCCTTCTCATAGATAGAAAATTGCAGTTGCTTATCCTTTAGTTGGCGACTAATAAATGACAACGGGTGCCCTTGTTGCATAAGTACGGCCGCACCGATCCCACCACCAATCGCATCGGTTTCAACTACAAATTTTTCATCAAACCGGGGTAACGCTAGTACAGATGCAGAGCACAGAGCCTGTTTCAGTGAATCAAACACTGTCGACGCTGCTTCCGACCACGCAAATGCATCCTTCTTCGTTAAAGCTGTCAATGGACCTGCAATATTACCAAATTTTTTAACAAATTTTCTATAGTATCCCGCCAATCCTAAAAAAACTCGAAGTTGCTTCACAGTGTCAGGTTTTGGCCAATCCATCACCGCCTGGACCTTCCTATGATCCGTAGCCACCCCTGCTTCGGAAATGAAGTGCCCCAAATACTCGACCCTGTCACTTAAAAAAATCACATTTAGATTTCTTAGCGTATAAACGATTGTTCCGCATCACCTCAAATACCAAACGAAGGTGCTGCAAATGAGTTGTGATAGATGCACTATAGAAGAGTATATCGTCGAAGAATACGAGAACAAATTGGCGAAGAAAATCTTTAAACACTGAATTGATCAATCCTTGGAACGTGGCTGGGGCGTTTGTAAGACCAAACGGTATGACCACATATTCATAATGTCCACTATGCGTCTTGAAAGCCGTTTTATGAATATCGTCGGGACTCATCCGAACCTGATGGTAGCCCGCCCGTAAGTCGAGTTTAGAGTACACCCGGGCATGTCCCAGCTCATCCATTAGATCGTCGATAAGCGGTATCGGAAATTTGTCTTTTATTGTAATCCCATTCAAACTCCGATAATCAACACAAAGTCGCAAAGTTCCATCCTTTTTCTTGACTAAAACCACAGGTGAAGCGTATGCACTTGAACTTTCCCTCACAGTACCTTGTGTCAAAAGTTCTCTAACGATTTTTTCGATCTCATTTTTCTGGTGTAGTGCATAACGATAAGGGCGGTGGTTTGCCGGATTGGAGTTCGTCTTGAGTGCTATTCGGTGGTTGTGATGTTCACGAAAGGGTGGCAGGTCGGTGGGTTCTTCAAAATAAGTCACCATATTCAGTAAGTAAGGACTGTAACTGTGTATCATGAGATCTGTTGCTATCGACAATGGTAGACAAACAAGAAAACTCGTCCACTACGGTGGGTGAGTCCTGCATTGTGATCATGGCCAAATGCATGTCTTGAGTCCCGAAGTTTTTATAACGAGCGGCTTTAACTTCCTTAACTGATCCCGGTTTTAACCCATGTAAAACCACCCGCCTACTGTCCCGTTTGAACTGCATCTCTAGTTTTTTAAAATCCCACGTTATTGGGCCCAAGGTCTCCAACCATTGTATCCCCAAAACCATGTCACAACCTGTAAGAGGAATGACCATAACATCATCGGTGAATGTCTCATTCTGAAAGGTCCATTGAAAACCATCTACCCTTGCTCGGACTTTCAAACTATTACCGTCAGCTACTCTAACCTTTCGAGAACCAACATCTCGCAGCTTACAACCTAATCTTTCGGCCATCCGCTGGTCCAAAAAATTATGGGTGGATCCTGAATCGATAAGTATGAATAAAACATTAGTCCCGTACATACCGCGCACCTTCATTGTCCAAAACTCAGAAACTCCCGAGACAGCGGAGATCAATATTTTGGCAACATTTCCTGTGTCAACGGTGTCCCTTAAGTCATCGTCGTCCGACTCTGCATCATCCTCTAGTTCAACTAAGTACAAGTTTGGTTTCTTATGGACCAATTGATGCTCTCTAGACCATTTTTCATCGCATTGGAAGCACAAACCCTTCGCTCTACATTCTGCTTGCTGTTCAGGTGATAAGAGTTTCCGGCCCACTCTGTTGCCAAACACCATTGTTGGCTTCTTAAACACTTCTTTTAAATCAGGTTTAGGTGTTGGAAGACGACCCTTGCCATTGTACCCATCACTGCCGTACTTTGCTGTTGCAAAGCCTTTCTTTGGGTGTGCTTTTCATATAACTTGCCCAACAAAAACATTGACGGACCGATTCCGGCGAAAACATTTTGATATGCATTTTTGTTTCAAGATTCAACCCCGCCAAGTAACAACATACCAGGTATTCTTCGGATAGATGGAGGCATGCTCTGATCATCTCAAACCGATGATGATACTCGATGATACCCGCAGTTTCCCGCAGTTCTTTTAACTCTGCCATAGGATCGTCTCCACAATCCTCAAACCGGTCTCTCATCAACTGGATATATTCGCTCCAGTTACAAATTCGTCCAGCATCTGCTGTTAAATTTGCATGATGCCATGTAGAAGCGATGCCTTCAAAATGCATCGATGCCAACTTACATTTGATATCATCGGGTGTCTCATCAAACTCAAAGAATTGTTCCACTTTGAATAACCAATCTTTAAATGCATCTACATTGAATTTAGGAAAGTCCAATTTTGTGAAACGTGTCATGCTTGAATAATGTCCCTTAGCCATGTATGAACCTCGTTTTCCCGCATTTGTCTCTGTATTTTTGAAACCCGAATGTTGCTGAGGTGCAGAAGTAAACCGCTGAATTGAATTAACGTCAAGGTGAGCCAAAAGGGAAGCAAGAACCTTGTCAACCTTCTCATTCTGCTTCGATAACGTTTCTTGCAACGTCGTTTGCTGCGTTGCAATTGCCCTGTTTTGACAAGCCAGATTCTCCTCCATTGACGTCTGCAGCTCGTCTAATCGTTTCCGTAATGAGTCGAGGTCGTCACCACAAACAGCGCTTGTTTGCGATCTCGTTTCCACCATTGTTGCCGAGGAAAGACAGAGCTCTGATACCTTTGATAGAGATAACTTGATATAGAAGTAACTAAGAAAAATTGAACAATGCTAACTAAAGAAAAGGTCAAAGCAACAAGAACAAAGATCTCGATGAAGAAGAAACCTTAGATTCAAGCTTTTTACAGTCAATACCCAGAGATTTCAAGAGAAGAAAGAAGAGAAGAAAGATGAACTGAATCACAACAATATTTTTGATAACCAATCTAACAAATCGAACTGAATTAATATAGTTCTTGAACTGAATTATTATGTGCCTTGACTAATATGCCCTTCATTTAAATGAGTCTTCCCTGCCAAGTAATCCCGTAACATGTAGCTGCTGTTGTCATTAGAGACGTACTCTTTTGTTCTTGTTTGCAGGAGCGAGCCTGGGGAGTTGAAGCTGCTCCTTTACTTGATGACTTTGGATCCTTAAGGCCAATATTCTTCTCTTCTTTATGTTGTTGTGTGTTGTCACCGAAGCCCAGTAACTCTGAGCCCATTTTCTGTTTTTTCTGTAACAGAGGTTGCTCTGTTTTTGCTCTTATACTTTCATCCTCCCGCAAACTTGTGGCTGGGAGAATTCCAACACCAAGTTTGGTTCTCAGCATAGTGAAGGCTTGCCGTGGTAAAGACTTAGTGAATATGTCCGCAATCTGTAAAGTTGCAGCAATATGATGTGTTTTAATCAGTCCCAGAGCCACACGTTCCCGAATATAGTGGTAGTCAACTTCAAAATGTTTCGATCGATTATGAAACCCAGGATTAGCTGACAGATGAACAGCGGATAAGTTATCACAATGTAACAATGCTGGACCAGGCTGTGGAACCCCAATATCACGAAGAAGTGAATTATACCATGTCAATTCTGCTGCTGTGTAAGCTAAAGCCCGATATTCAGCTTCAGTGGACGACCTGGATACTGTAGGTTGTCGTTTTGCTGACCATGAGACAAGGTTAGAGCCCAGATAAACACAGAGTCCGGTGGTTGATCGTCTCGTTGATTGGCATCCGGCCCAATCACTGTCGCTAAACGCATTAATAGAGAGCGAACCACCTTTCCACAACTGCAAGCCAAAGGTTGTTGTCCCTCTTATATAGCGCAGTATACGTTTCAGAAGAGAAAAATCCGTCATTGTGGGTGAATGCATACGTTGACATACCAAGTTGACGGCAAACTGAATGTCTGGCCGGGTGATAGTCAGATACTGTAATTTTCCTGCTAGACTGCGAAAGAATGTAGGATCTGTAAATAACTTCGTATCGTGGAATGCTGCATCAAGTCGTATCGGAAGTGGAGTCGGCATTGGATTTGCTTCAGCCATGCCCGCTTCATACAAAATTTCTTCTGCATATTTTGACTGATCAAGAAACAGTCCATCAGCATGAGATTGGACATGTATCCCCAGAAAATATGTTATCTGCCCCAAGTTCTTCATGGAGAAGACCTTATTAAGAGCTTGTATCAATTGAGCAATCAACTCTTGGGATTTCCCTGTAACTAGAACGTCATCAACATATAAAAGAAGGATTAGAGTTTGATCACCGTGATGAAATGTGAAGAGTGACGGGTCTGCACTGCTACAAGTGAAGCCGAATTCAAGAAGAAAATTTGTAAATTTGTTGAACCACGCAAGCGGAGCCTGTTTTAGACCATAAAGAGCTTTGTTTAATTTACACACATGATTTGGATATCGAGGGTCAGCAAAACCAGGTGGCTGTTCCATAAGGACCTCTTCTTCAAGATCACCATGTAAGAAGGCGTTTTTGACATCAAGGTGAGTCACTGTCCAGTATTTTGATGTAGCAACACTAAGCACAATTCTGATTGTAGAGGTTCGAACAACGGGACTGTACGTCTCAATAAAGTCAATTCCCTCTTCTTGAGCAAAACCTTTCGCAACTAGCCTCGCTTTAAGCTTATCTAATGTCCCATCAGCTTTTAGTTTAACCGTGAAAATCCACCGACACACAATAACTTTCATAGATGGTTGAAAGGGAACTAAAGACCAAGTGTTATTATGTGACTGAGCATCCATTTCATCGCCCATTGCATTGTTCCATCCTTCATGTTTTAGTGCAGATGCTACAGATTTGGGGACAGTTGGGATATCCACATGAGTTAGCATCGCATAACGAGGGTTTGGTTTGCGAATTCCATGTTGAAGACGTGTAACCATTTGATGAGTACGACCCTCTGATGTAGCACCACCTTGCTCTGTTTCTGAAGTCGCAAAGTTAGGTGATTCCAACGGTACTGTTTCAGGAGCCATTGTTTCTAGTGTAATCATTGATTCTGACGGTACTGATTCCGACGGTTCTGCTTCTGTATGCACCTCCATCTCCGGCTCTATAGGATCAGTATTACCTACTCTGATATCTTGAGGAGGACGTACCATTAGTGGAGGTTGGTGATAAAGTGATGGTGGTGCTGACTGCCACGCTTTTAGTAAGGGAGTAGAATATAGATCCACAAAGTTGAGGTATCTGTATGCAAAAGGAAAACATTCTTCATCAAATATGACATGGCGTAAGATGTATATCCGACCAGTAGGTAGATATAGGCACCTATATCCTTTTTATTGTGCATGATATCCTAGGAAAACACACTGAAGAGACCGGGGATCAAACTTGTGATTTGTGTACGATCGTAAGTGATGCGGCCATTCAGGCTGATATCCTTTTACCAAGACAGGAACTACCAGTAACCAGAAGCAAGACCAACATCACCAGCATCCCAACCTTCACGGATGGTCCCATGACCCAGAACAAGGACAACCATCTCCGGCTGTTGTTTATCAAAGTCACTCAGGAACTCATGGACAATCAGCTGCTCCAACCGGCCCAAGTGATCAGTGAGAACATCACTTGGCCTCTCTTGAAGACATCATCGTTCGAAGTCTTCACCATCACCATTGGTTGAAGACTTCAAAGACGGTCTAAGGAATGACACTCTTTTT
>ASXC01023766.1:0-10139 GCA_000411055.1 Leavenworthia alabamica
GTATTGGAACCAAATTGCTAGATTTGTAGTACCCTAAAGATAAGACATAGAAGCGCTTGAAAATGGTGGCTTATCCATAGTCAATAATTTGCTTCGAATTGTAAGGTAAATTTGTTTGATTATACTAGAGAAAGAGCTAGGTGTAGCAAGGTGGAGTCTTGTGTTCAAACACAAGCTTGGAGGAGGAATTTACAAATAATATTGAGTTTCGTAATAGTAGAAGGAGATCTTACCCAATCTATTACTCTTGTGAGTTCAAAGGGATGTTGTAGATGAGCCCGATTTAATAAGGTATTCCAGACTTCCGGAGAAAAGGAACACTCGAAAAATATATGCTCTATAGATTCAATATCATTGCCACAAAGTAGATAATCTCGAGGAACTGGAATTCCCGAACTGATAAGTTTATCCTTCATATGCAATCTGTTTTGCATTGCAACCAGAAAATGACTGAGTGTTTTGGAATGAAGTGTGAGAACCAAACATGTTCGTACTTCTTGGCAACCTCCAAGAACCACCAGCAATAGCATCGAAAACGGAGCTGACCCGAGAAATACCTGTCACATGCGGTCCATTTGCTCTACTTAAATTAACTAAGAGTCCTATATTAGTCCAGTTATCGTGCCAAAAGAAAGCAACATCTCCATTTTCTATTTGTTAAAATAAATAAGATCTAGCAAAATGTCTAAGTTTTATAATTAACTTCTTGTATATGAGATATCTGAAACTCAAAACTGGTAAACCTCAGTTTTTTATATAGCCTATCCCTTTTTTTTTTCCTTTAAATAGAAAATGTTGACTATATGATACAATTATTCTCTACGGTTGAAAACGTTCAATTCGGGGGTTCATTTTCCTATGATATATTCAGTGCCGGCTTTGAGTTTCGATCGACTAGAAACGTAAAGAAAAAATTGGTCTTTCATATATAGTAAAAAAAAAAAAAATTTTAACTGGCCCTTAACACAAAAATATTCCGTCAGACCCCAAGCGAATGCTTGATGTGATTGTGCTCAGGGCCCGTCTGATCATGTATTCAATTGAGAAGAAAAAAACAAGAAATAGCTGAGAGAAGACAGTAGAAAGAAACTATTTATTGATGATTAACCTCAAAGGTACATCATTAGCTCGTTGTGAGCTGCCATCAGTTATGCATTCCCTCAATTGTAATGATTGATATCGTCTATTTTTCCATAATTTTTTCAAAATTACGTAATTTTTTCTAACATTTTGCGTAAGTCACGTTTTAATTTTAAGATAGCTATGTTTTTAGTATAAACTAGTAATATTTTAAATTAAAATGTAATTACTCAAATTAGAAATAGAAAGAATTAGGCAAAGAAACTTTATTAGTGCTATAACTTTTTATAATAGTGATAGTAACTACTTGAATAGTATGACATCTGAATTCTTATATACGATGGGGTATGAGAAGATATTTAAGAAATCTGATTTATTTATTTATGTCATCATAATGCATTTATCTTTTGGATCAATAATCTTATCAGAATTTTGCAATTAAACGTCATTATGCTAAAGTAATATTAGAATCAATAATCAACCGAAAAGTTATTGTCGGTATTATATAAGTGAAGTCATGCACGGGAAAAAATCATGTGATGATTTTCAGAAACAAAATAAAATCTTAGATTTCAAAAAAGTATTACACTGGCCGTCGGACAAATACGAAAACAATAGGCTTAGAAAAAGTGTGTATGTCTATATACCCAAAAAAACATGAGACATACATGTGTTTAGAGAGGTTGTGGAGCTCAGCGAAACTTTCGGATCGGATCGGATCGGCAAAATCCGAAATAGATCAGATTCGGATTAATCGGATATAGGCAAATAAGTTAAGCGGTACAATTTTATTTTTAATTCGGATTTCGAATTGGATCGGATCAGTGTAAAATAATCATTTTATTCAATTTATTCGGGTTGTTCGGATTATTCGGATTAAAATTTTATTTTTGAAGTTAAATTATATAATTTTAATAGAATAAATCGATTAAATAAAAATTTTGATCCTATTAATCCGAAAAAAAATTTCAATGATCCGATCCGATTAAACCTTGATCCGAACCGATTACGGTTTATTCGGTGAATTTTAAAATTTCGGAACAATCCGATTACCGAATAACCCGATCCGTTTAATACGAATGTCCAGAGCTAAGCGAAAGTGTGGTGGGAGCATTACAAATAGTAAACATAGAACTAAAGGCATATGCCCTCCATGGGGATGAGAACACAATCCTTGAAGATATGGAATTGCTCGAATTTTACTTTCACTTATCAGATTGTTGTCAGATAACAGGGTTTTTTAGCTTCAATGAGTTGTTGTAACACAGACTACATAATAAAGCTATTGCATTATCCTGCTCTGATCTTTTTTTTCTTTTTTTTTTCCCATTAAGGTTGAAACTTGTTTTGATGTTTCTGCTTATGTTTGTACAACTTCGTTCTTTTACTTTACTTCAAGTTCACAATTAATATATTAATATCTTAATTTATAAGTAAAGGCCAAAATATGTCTACAGAACTCTCTGATCTAACCAGACCGAAGTAAACAAATTGTTCCCTAACAGACACAAAATCAAAGCACATCTCTGACAACAAAATTAACAATAAAGAATAAAGACAAAGAGAATTCAAGTTAAGAGTAAGAGACACCTTTTATCTAAGAATTGTGAAGCCTTGAAGAAGCATTTTTATGAGCAGATGCTTCAACATAAGCTTTTTCAGCATTCTCTAATCTGTCTTGAAACATAGTCCACTCTCTCCTGCATCTTTCCCTTACCTATGAACACCAATAAAACATCAGATCAAGCTACAAACACGAACGAAACGAATCAAAACAAAAAATCAAAGGGATTGGGTTGTATTACTCCTTCCCATGGTTGTTTCCCTTGCTCTGGTTGTCCCTGTTAGACATACAAAGAGACGATTAACAAGTCTGTTCAATTACAGCATGTTTCTACTGCAGAATGGGATTTGAAAGCTTACTTGGTTCCCGAGTGATGGAACACCTTGATGAACAATCCATTGAGCATCTACAACTCCTATTTTCTCATGTGCGTTCTATTAATCCAAGTAAAGATAATGAGCCTGTGAAATGAGTGTGTAATAGGATCCAATCTAGATGTTAAGTTACAGACCTGAACACATTTCCTAACAGCAAAGTCCAGACCCCATCCGTGAACCAAATCGTTCTACAGTTACAAAACAACAATTGAATTTACTTAAGAGAGTGAGTTAGTTAAACAAAGAAGACTTAATGATTCAGTTCTTTTGCATACCTGAATCATATGCCACACACAGCGCCATGCTTTACGGGAGAAAACAGGAGCCATAATCTCGACAAATCTGATTTTGCACAAAATGATGAAACTATTTAGTTTCTATGCAAATAATGATCTTTGCTTAGTCAATCATTAAGTTGAGTAGCATACGCTGCACAAGGAGGTAAATTTGGATCACTACACCAGCCATTCCTCTCCTCAGCATGCCTACAAGCCAATGAATGTGATTTAACTAAAGTGGTCTTAGTAAAAAACTTTATTATATTATTCTAACTTGTGGACTTCAGTGTCGTCTCTTTTCTTTGTCATCTCCCATGTGAGTCCTTCATATGGCTCTAACCCAGGCTGTGAGATTTCCAAACCATATTTCTTCACCACAGCTAGATATCTGTCAAAGAAAATCAAATCTTCATAACCTGAAAATGCCCTTTTAAGAAAGCCAAAATTTTTGAAATACGTACTTTTCAGAATCGAAGTTTTCCACACCAAGATCCTCATCCCATATGAAGATATATTCATAAGGAGCAACTATATCAGGATGAAGAAATCGTTTGGCATACCACCTTAAGGGAAAAATCATAGATTCTTAGGTAACTCGGTTAGTACATAGAAGCTCCTACGAAGAAGAATATTGACATTTCTAGTTAGGAAAATAGCCACTAACCATTTTGTTTGTTTCCGAATGCTCACATGAACAGCTCGCTTGGACCATTCAAATTCTCCCCATTCGCTGGCTCGACCATCATAGTGAAACAACATTATAGAGAAGTTATCTGAGAACTGAGAAATGTAAAGTTAAGCAATGAGAAAATAAGGAAAGAAGAACACATATGTCAAATGAAGGATACCTTCTTTAACACAGTGTCTATATTTTTCCTTTGATCATAACCAACCGTAAATGTTACTAAATACCGCTGCTTCATTTTTATATCCTGCATACAATACAAAACAAAATGTAACACAATCTTGAAGCCATACAACAATCCACTAGATTCAAATTAGTAAACCTCATTAGGGTCACCCCACAATCGACGGAGATAAAAATCGGATTCAGGTGTGACTATATCTGGAGGTAGTCTCTCAGCACCACGAGGATTAGTAGGAACCCATATCTGCAATAGCTCGAAAGTTTTATCAACGATCTTTTTGATAAAAACATAGTAATCAACAAAGCAGCTAATCCCAACCTTAGTGTCATTATAATTATAAGGAGGATCAAGGATGTTGTCTTTCTTGAGTTTGAGGTCTTTTGAAGAAGACCAAGAACTAAATAGTCTTTTTCTGGATAAGTCTGAGTACTTATCCTCAATATATGCAAGATCGATCGATGGAAACAAAGTGGATGGAAGATTCATCTAACCATTTTCAAAACAAGAAGATAAAACAAAACCATTAACATATACAAACAAATGACATAACTAAACATACTGAACAAGCAAAGACTTATAAATACCTTAGTTAAGGTCAAGGTTGGAAAGGTAATACCCATAAGGAAACCAACAATAAGACCGAAAAAAGATGTTAATAGAAGCTTCATCATTTGATTTGGTCTTCTCATATTTCCACTGTATCTCAAAAAAATGCAAATCCATGATTTGAGAACTTAATACAGATAAGAATTCAAATAAAACTACTTGAAAAAAAAACACTTACCACACTATATAACTAAGGCTTGTTATCTAATACCTACAATGCAGGCTTAAAGTTCAGGTCACCTCGCATTTTCTGATTCCTTCACTTTCATCATCATCAAAATCGAATTGCTCGCTACCTCTTTAACAACAAAGAAACAGCATTATTAACTCAAGTAAACAATCTTTGTAAAGCATAAACTCAATACTGTAAGCAATCACTGGAAAAATTCAATATCCATAAAAATTCAATTAAACAATTCCAATAAAATATATATTAACAACTAAAATTTCACCAAATTACTCATAATCACATCAAAAACAACAACATTGCAAAATTAGTAAAAACATAAACACAAAATAAAAATTTTGATTTCATCGTTTTTCATTACTCTCTTATCAGAATTATTCAAATCATATACTCAAAATTCTAACTACGGCAATATAAATTAATTGCTACAACTAAGCATTGCAACATAATCGTAAACAACAAACCCAAAAAGGCGAATCATATACCTAAATATAAAGGAAGATTAAGAAACCAATTTATGAATAATATCTCAGAAAGCTTCGATCACAATTCGAATACAGATTCAGCTTTCAACGTTTAGATCTTCAACCAGAAATGGTCTTCGTTTTAATCGAATACTAGATCTGAACCCGCGGTGTATTAGTTATATAAATTTATATTTTTATTTATAAATATTTTTATGTTATTTGTATAAATTAAAATTTTACTATTTTTTTTATAATTTTGTTGTAATTTGGGTGTTTAATATAATTATATATAATTTTTTAGTTGTTTATAAAAAATTTAAATTTTTAAAAGAATTTTATTACAATATTAAATTTTTAGAATGATATTACGAAATTTTCATTTTGAACTCGAACAAATCTTTTTATTAAAACCTTGTTAACTCTATTGGGTTAAGTTTAATTAACTTGGTATCAATTAAGGCCCATTAAAAGCCTAATTCATCTTAATTGGGCCTAGACTCATTTTGATAAGGCCATAAGAAATACACATGGTAGAAAGAGCTGAGAAGTTTTAAATAAGTAAGACACTGTTATATATCACACGTGGCAGTTAAGTAAATAAATTTATGATAATCATGGAATTTAATAAATGAGAATTAGTTATGATTAATCATAATAATTTATGTTTATATAGTATTAAAAAAAAGTCTAAAGTTATGATAATCATTAATTTTCTATTTTAATTTTTTCTTTATTAAAAATTAGTATAAAATTAGATTTTAGTTTAGTAGAAATAGTTATGATAAGGTTTTTAATTTTTTTCTACTCAATATGTTTTCAGTTTTAATAAAAATAATTTTTTATTTAATGCTTGTTTCTTCTGTTCAACTTAAAAGTTTTAATGAATTTTCCAAATTATAATTATGAAAAAAAACATAATAATATTTTTGATCTGACGTATCAATAATTTACATTAATAAAAGCAAAGCTCATTAGATAATTAAATAAGCTCAATAAAACTTTCCCTTTACACATGAAACGACATCGTATCACTTCTATCTGCCAATCACAATCTCAATAAAAATTTAAAAAAAAAACAAAATTGCGACTTGGATTTTAAAAATTTGTTTAAATCTAAAAAACTAAGATCTTTTCCTTTGCAAACAATAAAAAATAATTGTTTTTCGTTTGAATTTTCCAGCTTTCGGAATCTTCATCGTAGATCATTGAATCAGCTTGAAAACGATGTCGTCGTCACCGGACATTACCGGAATCTTAGAAAATACAAAAGAGCTTGATCGGTTAAGGAAAGAACAAGAAGAAGTTCTTGTCGAGATCAATAAGATGCATAAAAAGCTTCAATCTAGTAAGTGTTTATGATCTAAGACTTTTTTTTTTTGAATCATTCTGATTTTGAATTAGTACTAAGTAATTGGATCTTCAAATAATTAGCTAAATTAATTAATAAATTAATACAAATTTAGATTACAATAAATTAGAGATTTTAATTCATTTATTGTAATGTTAGAGATTGGTTTATGCTTCAATGTGAAATATAAATTAAGGATTTAGCTAATTTAATAGATTTGTTCTTATGGAGAGATTAAACAGTGATTTCATAATTAGAAAGTATCTTCATAGTGATTTTGATTTATCAGATTCTCTATTATGGAACCAATCTATTAAGCTCTTATAGTGTTATAATGTTACATTAAGTGATTTAAAGGAAGAACAAAACAATCTCTTTATGTGTGTTTATACATTACATGTCTTGGCTTACTTGTTCTTGTTGTTGTTGTTTAAATACAGCACCTGAGATAGTTGAGAAGCCTGGTGATACTTCATTATCAAAGCTTAAAAATTTATACATTCAAGCCAAAGAGCTTTCAGAAAGTGAAGTAACGTAAGTAAGCCAAGTTTTATAGTGTTGTTGTTGTGTGTTTTAAGAGCTTTAGTCTCTAAAAAGCTTTTGTGTTTAATGCAGTGTTTCAAACATGCTTCTTAGTCAGTTAGATACTCTTCTTCCATCAGGACCAACAGGGCAACAACGACGAAAACTAGGTATAGTTTTTCGATATAGTCTTTTAATGTTTCACATTGTTCTTGTGAGAAAAGGAAGAGTTGATAACTCTTTTGAGAATCAAGCTAAGCTTCTCTTAGTTAAGATTTTTATGATGCTTGTAATGATATCACATAAGTGGCAGAAGGTAATGAACAGAAGAGAAAGAGAATGAAAGTAGAATCAGATGTAACAAGAGTTTCTCCTTCTATGAGAAATCAAATCGAGGCTTATGCTAGTTTAAAGGGTGAACAGGTACACAACTAACAACTACTTCTTCTTCCTTATTAACACTTGAGTTACTTGTTTTGTTTCCTCTAAATCTTTAGGTTGCTGCAAGAGTTACAGCTGAGGATGCAGAGAAAGATGAATGGTTTGTGGTTAAAGTTATTCACTTCGACAGAGAAACAAAAGAGTAAGCTATAATGAGAATCCCATATTCATATATTTGGATTAAACCGCTAGATATCGGTTATGACCATTTATTCACAGGGTTGAAGTACTTGATGAAGAACCAGGAGATGATGAAGAAGGGAGTGGACAAAGGTAACTAAGAGCTCTCTTTATGAAATTAAGAACATTATAAACTGACTGATTTATCTATAGGACATATAAACTATCAATGGCGTGTATCTTACCGTTTCCAAAACGGAATGATCCTTCAAACACACAAGAGTTTCAACCTGGGAAACATGTCTTAGCTGTATATCCAGGAACCACAGCTTTATACAAAGCAACTGTAGTAACTACTCCACGAAAGGTTAGCTTTTCTCCTGCTCGTTTCGTTTTCTACAATGTCAAAGAAAGAAAGAAACAAAACTAACCTTTAGACACTTGAACTTGCATGTTACATATCTGGTTGCAGAGGAAGTCTGATGAGTATGTTCTTACACACATCTTTGTTTTATATTGTTATATATCGAGATCAAGTAAGTAAGCATGGTTTCTTAGTTGTGAGAATCTCTGATCTTGTCTAGGTACTTGTTAGAATTTGATGATGATGAAGAAGATGGAGCATTACCTCAAAGAACAGTACCATTCCACAAAGTTGTAGCTTTACCAGAAGGTCATCGTCAGTGATGGATACAGTGAAATAAGAGCCAAAGCATATATGTTAAAGAGCTGTTGTTACCTTTGTTTGTGTTTAAGGAGATGGCTTTGAAGAATAATAAAGGTGAGGTTTTATTTTTTACTTTTTTTACTATTCAATTTGTGTGAAAGTTACTCTAATCAAATGTAATATACAGAATTTGTATGTGTATATATATGTATTGGACCTTGTGTACATGTATCGTCGTATTAAGAGACAATTTTAATTTTTTATATATTGAAACATAATCCTAATTTCGACATAAAACAAACAATTTTAATATTGAGAAACATAGAAAGTTGAAATGTGGTAATAAAAAACATAACTAAGTGAGTTTTCAGTTCAATCCAATCGAACAGAAACAACAGATTAATGTATTAGAGAGATATTTCAAAGTACAAAGAAAGTCAACTTAAGTAACTTTTGATTTTAGGAGTAATGTCTAAATCAAATAGTAAACGCATAAAGCTTCCAAAAACGTACAAATAAATTTGAAAAGAATATAAGGGAATGGTGGACCCAAAATAAATTAATTTTAGTAATATAAAGGGTAAAATGTTGTAAACAAAGGGGTGAAATAAAAATTATATTCTAGATTCATATATATATATATATATATATTGAACCCAAAATCTAATTTTTATTTTTACCCTTTATATTACTAAAATTATTAAAAATATTGACTCTAACAAATATATTATTCAAAACAATGAATTTAATATAAAATTCTTTAAAAATTAATAAAATGACATTATAATTTTTTTAAACAAAATAATGTGGGGTGAAGTGATCTCACACCATAAACAATGGGTCCGCCCTTAGTATAGGGTTATATATGTTTTCTTTTAATACATTATTATATACAATAATCTATAGTAAACTTAATGATTATAAAGATGATTACATGAAGAAGATAGATTAATATGTTAAGAACAAAACAAAAAAAAAGATGACTTCTAATCCTAAAATGAAACACGATGTGTTCATAAGTTTCAGACGTAAAGACACACGTAACAACTTCATAAGCCATCTCAGTGGATGTTTACGTAGAAAACGAATCAAAACCTTTTTATACGATGAAATACCAACAGAAGATAGGTATGGAGAAGCGTTCAAAGCAATTGAAGTATCAAAAATTTCAGTGATTGTGTTTTCAGAAAACTTTGGAGATTCAAAATGGTGTTTAGATGAAGTTGTAGCTATCTTAAAATGCAAGGAAAGATTTGGTCAGATTGTGATACCTGTTTTTTACCATGTTGATCCTTTAGATATTGAAAATCAGACAGGAACATTTGGAGATGGTTTTAGTAAGAGAAGAGATAAAACTGAACAGCTTCAAGAATGGAGAAATGGTTTTATTGAAGCTATTAATTTACCTGGATGGAGTACTACACACTTGAGGTATAAATAACTCCAACTCATATTTTTAATAAAAATTAAGAAAAATTATATACAACTATTTTCCATTACATTTCAATTTCCCCTCTACTCTAATTTTTATTATAAATAAATCCAAATATTTTTAAAATATATATAAAATAGAATAAAATTATATATAATAAATATACATAAAATTATATATA
>ASXC01023767.1:0-10148 GCA_000411055.1 Leavenworthia alabamica
ATAGCAGTAACAACATCTTCTTCCTAACAAAAAAAGACTCAAAACTAAGATATAGATAATACTTGGATGATCATGTTAGAACATAGTATGAGGAACATATGGTTTAACCTTCTTCTTGTAAAAGTATTTGTCAGAACCATCAGTTTTAAGAAACTCTGAGGCGGAAGAGCATCCATTCTGTTTAGCTATACTGATCAAATTCCCAGTAGGCTTTTTGCCTTGTTTCTTCCTGAAAAGGTAAAAGACAGTTGAAATTAAAATTCAAATTAAAGGTACCCGGGCATTAAGTATTCAGTTTGTTCGGATTCGGTTCTTTGGACCGTTCGAGTATTTTACTAGAATTAAAAAGGGTTTGGTTCGGTTCTTTAGGTTCGGTTACGAGTATGAACCAAAGTATCAAACTACTGAATGCCCAGTGCTATAAAAAGGTGTAGAAGAACCCAAAATATAGAAACTGAATTTAGTCGAGTTACATGCAAATGCTGCAGTTGCAATCTCCTCTGCATTTGGGACAAACCCAATCAGTCTTCAATGCAACCTCTTCCGAATCCTCTCCATACCTATAATTTAATTCAGAATGATAATTATGAATAACACAATCACCAAAGCTAATATTACATTTTCTACCTAAAATAAATCTCTAAATATTAAAATCACACCTGTTGAATAAGCACTTAGTACAGAACTTAAGCGGACAAGTCTTGTTTTTCTTCTGGGTCGTGCACGTTCCAACAAGATCTCTTCTCTTTTGTCGACACTGTGGAAATACAACAAGAATATTTGGTTATAAACAATAACTTTAATAATCTGAACACTTATTAACAACTAAACAAAACCATTAAAATAGCATTCAATGAGTGTTAACACACTTCCATAAATTTCATTTCTCAACATAATTTCAAAAACCATACAAAACATTATTTATCTAATTAATTTAAATAACACTTTATGCATCACACAATATCTATATATATATATATATATAAAGATTTTTCTTTTGATCTTAAACAATAAGTTTACATTACATTTTAGAAATATAGATTCTAGCTCATAACTATTTGACCATTTACTGTGCAATGCAACAAATTTTTTTTTTAATAATTTTAATAACAGTTAGGTTATTTCTCGCGTAACAGCAATATTTTAAATTTAATTAATTCAAGTGCCAATGTTATTTCATGTTGAAATTTCACATATTAGATCATATATTCTAAACAGAAGATAGTGGTATAATAATAAACCAATTCACAATAAAATACTATTTCTCTAACTGGATTCAGGTTCTGGCAGAATATGCAAGAAGAAGGGTAAATTGATGATAAATTAGAAGATATTGAAGTTAGTGTCAGTGTGAAGGAGGATGAAATGATTCATGGTATGACTTAATTGATATTTATGTATAAACAAAAGATGAATTCATAGCACATCTTAATTTCGAATCATAAATTGATAAATATGAAAAAAACCTGGTGACAGGTTTTTATGATCGTTGAGTCATAGATCCTTTCTTCCACTACTTCAGCAACAAAATGGTTTGTTGTTTGTCCAATCTGATCTTCATTCAACTCAGCCATTTCTAGTACCGATGGATTTGTTTCAAAGAGGAGCGGAGAAGATCCCAAAGTTCGCCCAAAAAAAATTTAGGGGTTTCTGAAAATTTATGGCGGAGGATATTTTGTTTTCCAAGTGTTCAAGTTTCCAGCCGTTACATTTCAACTCTTTCTAGTAATAATTTTCACTTAAATAAAAAAATCTTGATTAAGACGTGTGGAGCTAATTGATTGGATGCACAGATTCTTGATATTTATTTCTATCTTAATTATTTAACATAAATAATTTCATAATACTTACAATTTTTTCTATAATTTTACATCAAAATTTAGCACTTGTCATACTCTATAAAAAGAGTATATTTTCATTTAATTTGGACACAAAAAAATCTGTCATTTTACTAAAAAAATTTATTAAACATTTTTTTTTAATACTATGTAAAATTATATTCAAAAAAAAACCTTGTTTTTTACATTTAACTTGGCTTTGAGTGGATCAGAATATAGAAAAATAACAGAAGCACTAGAGTTTTATGATTCAAAGATGAGGTTAGATTTAGTGGCCGAAGAACATGTATCCGCTTGTTCGATTCTTGTAGCAAACCATTCCTGCAGTCTATCCTTTAGAATTCCTTGTTTCTGCAGATTAGAAAGACAATTTTGAACTTCTTTCCCCACATCTCAAACCAGCATGTCTATGGTTTCTGAGACTTCTCCATGTCTCCTTTGACTTCTTTCCTGCCAGAGGAGGTATACAGATGCTTGAAAAAACATACTTCAAAATGAATGAGCGAGCATGCTTGGGAGTTGCATGAGAAAACCACACACTTTTGTGCCAAGTCTTCACTTGGTTCCAAGTATCCTTAGAAGAGAATAATGATTTGAACTTATCCGTCTGGCACCTCCATAAATGAATATCAAGACCTGTATGTGCATTATCTTTTAGTTTTTGGATCTCATCCTGAATCTGGGAATGAAGCGGAAGACAACGCCGTCTTTGCCGATAAGTAGTAAAAACATTCGCCAAAGTTTCTGTAGACTTAATTCCCAAATCAATAAAAACCTATTTCACCTAGCAAATCAATTAACCTGCCATTTGAACTCCAATTATCATACCAGAAAGACATTAGAGAACCAGACCTGACCTGACCTCAACTTTATGAAATTGTTAGCTGAGTCACGATATTTTAAGAGCTTCCGCCATATCTGTGAACCACCACCTGTACTAGTACTTGTGTTTGAATTCACAGGCCAAAATGAACCTTTCCGAATAAGATTTCTTTGGAACCAACCGCTTTGCAGATACTAATCGCCAAATCAACTTATAGAAACTCACCTTTTTTGCATCTGCTATAGACTTGAGGCCAAAACCGCCTTCTGCTTTTTCTCTACACACATCTCGCCATGACATTTTTGATTTCCGAGTGTTTAAATCGGGACTAGACCACAAGAAAGCCGATAAAAAATTTTCTATTTCTTTAATACATACACTAGGAAGTCTGAAAGCTGTTATCCAAAAGTTTATCAAACTAGTTATGAACGACGAGATTAATTGGAGTCTGCCAGCAAATGAGAGAAAGTGATTCTTCCAGGAACCTATGCGAGTTCGGATCTTCTCGATAAGTGGTTTACAGTCAGAGCTAGACATTTGCTTAGTCGGTAAAGGTAGTCCTAAATATTTTAAACAAATTTTTTGAAGTGGGTAAAAAATTAAGTGGGTGTTAATAAATATGATGTTGAAGAGAGAAGATGAGGTGGGGTGTTAAAACTATAAAATAGGTAGATAGTTTCACAACGTGTCATTCTCTGATTGACTGTTTCGACTTTGTAGATTTTTATCTCATCCTAATTATTTTAGGTCACTAATTTAATAATTATATTTTAGAATAATATATATAGCAAAATTCATCATTTTATTATTTTATAAATATAAGCTTATTTTATTTAATTTGAACAATGAAGAAGAATTATTTTTGGTGTACAAATTTTGTGATATACCTGAATAAAATCGGTAGATTTTGGCAGACTTACCTATGTTAATTAAGTTTTATTAACTGAGAAAACTTAATTATTTAAATAATTCTTTTCTGAAACATATCAAAAATCAATTATTATTATATTTCTTTTCGAGAAGCTAAATTATGTAAGTAGTGGGTTATTGTGATAAATTTATCAAATAAAACCATTGTAGAGTGCAAAAATTGAGTAGTTGTAGACAATTTTTCTTTGCTCAAGCTCCTTTAATGTTTCTATCAACACAAATGCTGTTTGAGAAATTGAACTCATACTCACCAGACCTTGAAACATGTAATATATTGGTTTCTTTCTCTAAATCCATTTGCAGGTGATGACATCATTCTTTGAAAATTTTGATCAAATGATTTAAGAACATGTTGCAGTGTCTCCGGTTAACTGGTTTAAAGCCAAACAATTTTGACAAAAAAAAAAAGTTTAATAAATTGTTTTGACTAATATTAAGAGTGTGATAATTTATTCTAATAATTTTTTTGTTCAAAAAACAATATAATAATCTTCAACTTACAAAAATCAGTATACTCCAAAAATTACAACCTGTTTATTAAAATTGGCATTTAATTAAACTAGCAACTACTAGATTATTTCCATGCAATGCAAGACATTTTAATTTTATTAATTTTAATAATGGTTAGGTCATATTCTTTGTAGTTATAATAACTTTTTATCTAATTCATTTAATTAACAGATACATCACTTTTTACGCAATATATATATATATATATATAATTTTTCATATCACATTTTAGTAATATATAATTTAGCTCACTACAACTTGATCAATTTCCATGCAATGCAAAAACTGTTTTATTTAATTAACTTTGATAACTGTTAGGTTATTCCCGCATCACGGCAATACTTTTTAATTTATTTAATTCAACTAGCAATATTATCCAAATGTAAAAAATTATTCCATTAGATTTATACTCTTAAGTCTGATATATTCTACTTTATTCAAATCTGAACCAAAATCGAATAATTATTTCATTGAATGCTATATTTTTAAATGCAAAAATATGCGTGCAAATCCATCGGATAAAATCTGAAGTATACAAATAACTAAAATATCCTAAATGTTGTGATCTATTCAAGCTTTTGATGTTGTGTTTGTTTTGTGTTTGTGATTTTGCAGTGCATATAATGTAAATGACAAAGAGATTTAACGAATTCCCAAGGCAAACTGCCAAGGTACGTCTCGACAAGCTTTTCAGCTTGGTGTGGATCCACTAATATGATGAACAAACTGTTACAAACTGTAAAACACTCACCCACCTAAGAACTCACCAAGAGAAATACACCAAGAACATTCACCAAGTTAGGACTTTCAACTCTCACTGTGTTCTCTCTTACTCTCTGTTTCTTGTGTCAAAATGTCTCACACTGTCTTAAGTGGTCTTCATTTAGTTTTTAATGCCACTGCACTGTCTCTGAAAAATGACCAAGTCTTTTGTCCTGTTATCCACCTCACAGACATAGTACTTGTCTAACTTCAGATGATGCTTAATTTTGCTGACCCAAGATTAAATTGTATTCTTTGCAGGCCTTCATTAATTCATGTCTGGCCCAACAATTCATTCTAACAGCAAGCCTTTGTTTTTGCAAGCCCAATAATCAACTCACACTAAAACTTTTAGCTATATTTATGAAAATAAAATTAATTTAAATATGAACTATTTTTTATTTTTCTCAATATTTTCTTACATGCATCAAATCTGAACCCAAAAAAATATTTCGTTGGGCGCTAAAATCCTAAACCCAAAATATACGAACCCAAACGGGTTTTGCTCAAACCGATTCTATAAAATTATTGCATTGAATACTATACTCCTAAACGCACTATAACTGAACCCGATAAGATTTTAGCCAAACCCGACCTATTTACCCAAATGTACAAGTAATTGTTACATGTTTTATTTCATAGTTAAAATGAAACAAGATGTATTATTTCATAGTTAATTAAATTAAGTTATTAACCCTTTAACGAAAAAAAAAAAAAAAAAAGCATTTAAAATTTTAAACCTTACAATGTAAGACAAATATACTAACAAAAGTATCAAAATGAAGCAAAATGTTAATGAATTAAACTGTATGAAACTTGTATTTCTGAGCCAAATTGAATCTAGATATTGAGTCACTAAATCCTTCTTCAACAAGTGTACTCACACCTTCAACACCTTGTTTCAATCCCACATCCATCTAACATGATTCAACCAATTTATAAATCGATGAATAAATAGTCGTATAATTGTCTTTATTCCGAAAATTTCAGACAGATGAACTTAGTTTTTTACCTGTTTACGCTCCGAATTGCTAAATTTCTGAAGAAGAAATGCTTTCATGTCCATGTTGCCTGGTGGCTTTCCAATTCCTACAATTTTACCAAACAAATTTTGAATATGACTGTAAAAAAATAGTGAAACAAAAAGATTTCAATAATAAAACTTGAATAGAATACTAACCAATTGATAAGCGAGGATAAGCGCGACAACCATTTAAATGTTCTGTCACATTTTTTAATCTGGCACATAACAAAAACACTAGTATCAAAAGCTAAGGAAGATGAAACAATCGACTAGGACTCCGTTTAAAGTTTTGTTTTTATATATAAACAATATTATATATAAAAAACTTACTGTATAGCGTATATACAGCATATATATGGCCGTACAGACCATATTTTAGAACATTGATATTTTATAAAAAAAACCTAAAAAACTAACTTTTAGTTATTTTTTGAATTATTTTGGTTAATCTGAATTTTGCTATTAATTTTTTATATAAAAAGCTATGTTTATTTTTTTTTCTTTTTTTCATTTTTTTGCTTTGCTTAGAGTCTCCGAAATCTCAGATATGTCCCTAGTTTTAGAGTATCCGATTTAGATCAGATTCATCATTATCTATAGATTTTGGATCTTGAACTTTTATGTATCCTTTCAAGTTTATATCTTTCTTCATCAAGAATAGTAACTCGAAAATACGATTGCTAGAGGTATCAAAAGTTTTGATTTCATAACCTTCTTATTCAAAGATAAGATACTTACCCATTGTGTAAACTATGACCTCCTTTAGGTTGAAGTCTTAAGACACCATTAGGCAAACCCATGTCATCATATATCTAAACCATAGAGACAAAACACACACACACACACTCATTATAATCTATTACATTACATCATTAACCTTAAACAACTTACCATTAGAATATGTCGTAAAGGTACTTGATAATAAGCTGCCAATGGTCCAACCTTAAAGAATCAAAGATATATAAGTATTAAAGCCAAAGACTTTTAAGACTTAAGAGATATAACAATTAAAGAGATGACTAACCGATTCACCACTAAAATTCATATATGTTTGTGGTTTAACTAACAAAATTGGTACTTCTCCGACAGAACCTGTTCAAGTCAAGCAATGAAACTCAAAAGTAAGTTAACAAATAATGAAATGAATCAAAATCAAGAAACTGGTCTGAAACAAAAAACAAGAACCTATCCCAACTAAAGCTTTGGATTGTATTGTATTCATAGAAATGTTCATTGTTTGAGCTATATGATCAATCATCTCAAAACCAATCTGCAGAACAACAACAACAAAAAAAGTGAAAACCAAATAAATATTTGATTTATAAATAACAAAGAGTGAATTTTTTGTTTACATTATGTCTTGTTCCATAATATTTAATTCCAGGGTTACCAAGTCCAGTGATAAGCCATGGTGTGTATTCAACTTTAAGCTTGTTGTTATTAGACAATGAAGAAGAAGAAGCACGAAGAGAGAAGATTCGTTTTGAATTTGATTTATAAGCTTTTGGGTAGAGAAGAAATGTAACTGGAGAAGATGAAGATGCAGTAAACATTGCTGTAACTGAACCCATCAATGGTGACGAGGTTGTGATGAACTATTAAGTTTAAAAGAGAAAATTTTGGTGAGTTTTTTTTAAGATTTTGGAAAGGAGATTGGGAGAATTCGATACGAAAGGTTAAGACTTCAAAAGATAATGAAGATGTTCTCTGTGTCACTGGTTTGGTTTGGTTTGGTTTGGTTTGGTTTGGTTTGGTTTGGTTTGTTCTGGTCTGGTTTGGTTTGGTTTGGTTTTAAGTTATTTTCGATTTATTTCATGTTTGAAAAAAATGCTGACTCACATAATTACATCGACCTTTGGAAAAATATATTATTTTCAAGTATATTAAAAGTAACATTAGATTTTGTTTTTTGCAATGTATTATTCTCTATTTTAATTTTCACAAACCATAATAGATTTTCAACATATTTGTTACTTAAATGTTAATGTACTAGAAGAATTGTATTCTAAAATAATACTATTATGAACTACATAAAATCTTTCACAGAGTTTTATTTTCTCTTTTCCAACATGTATTGGAATAAAGTTCCTCAAAATATAACATAGGATTAATAAAATTTATCATGCATCCATAAATGATAGGAAAATTCTTCATATATGGTGACAAAATGATAGGAAAAGTTCTCTATTTTTTCTTTCATTTCAGTTAAAAATGTTAGTCTTGTAAAATCGGATATTAGAACAAATATATCTATAAAAAAACTTGAATACTTGTATAAGAATGAGTAAAATAACATTGAAATGTCTCTGATGTTTAGTGATATATCTAAATATATGTATTTATTAATATAAAAAAACTTCAAAAATATGAGAGTTATTTAGATATTTTCAGTCAATATATAAGACAAAGTGTAGTCAAGACTTGACCGAACTACGTCATCATCTTTTGCAGGCCCGGCCCGTGATTAAATCCTGCCTAAAGCAAGAATAAATTTTATTAAAGCCCAATTACACTTAATATATGTAAAAAATAAAAAATATAGAATTGTACTATGTTGGATTCGAACGGATGACCTTTCTATTTCAAATTTTCAATAAAACAATTTAAACCATTATACTACTCTGACATTATTAAAATTCTTGTCCTTTATTTGTATATAGTTTATGTTTGCATCCAAACCATCTGCTTCTCTTGCTTGCGGGTAGGGCCGGAGAACACTCCCAACAGGCCAACACTAACTACGCGGCTTTAGTTTTGTTTGACCATTCATTCTAGAGATAATGTTTTTTTTTTCCTTTCTTTAATAATGTTGATAGTGGAAACTTGAAATGGACTATGCACTTTGAATTAAATAATACACCATGTTTATCAAATGATTCCATGGTTTTATTTTTTTAGCATAGAACCAAAACACAATTGTGCTACTCAAGTTTCTTTTGAATAATATTTATATTTTATCAAAAAGATAAAAAAAAAGTGTAACATTCCACCAAAAATTAGTGACATGCTCTATTGGTTATAGAATTAGATTAACATGCATAATAATCTAGAAGATTAGTTCACTTTGGTTTATATTTTACCAATTCAAATTAAAGCATAGTTATCCTTTTCACCTATATAATTATATCATGTTCGGCATAAAGAATATGTAATTTAGAAAGTTGTTTAGAACATCGAATGGTTTATAGATATTTTTTTAAAAAATTATTTAAATTTATACATATTTAAATTCAAATTTCTAAGATCTTATATGTTTTTATAATTTATAGAATTAGTTTTTTTTTGGAAGTTTTATAAATTATTATTGTGATTTGAAAATTTAATTATATATATTATAAGTCTAAAAATATTTCTTAGATATATTTTAAACAAAAAAAAATTTTTGCCTAGGACATGCAATATGGTTGAACTGGCCATGAATTATGTATACATACTAAACATATAACTTTAAATATATATATATATATATATATAATATTATTCTAATATGCATCATTCCTCAATGAAATATGTACAACAATCACACTTGACCTGGTCTATGGTAGAATTAACATTTACTATAGACTCAATAATTATTTAAAAATTGTCTGTAAATAAAAAAGAACCTTAAATATTTTTTTTGTAGAAGATGCATAAAAAGTTATAATTTGTCTAGGACCAACTAATGCTTGAGAAGGACCTTCCTGACCGACCAGTCGATCGGGTATTTTATCCCATATATAACGCCATGGTATCGTGGCTGGAGTTGCTCAAAGTGGACCCAAACTAAAGCTTCTCATCTCAAATAAACCACTAAATCAAAGCCACCTAGTTTCTTTGCCAATATTTTATTCTAGGAAATTTCCTAACAATTACAAAAGACAAAGTATAGTCAAAATCAAAATTCATATTTATATCAATTCTCCTCTTTCTTTTTCATTTATTTTCCATCTACGTAAAGTTCTTTAATTTCATTTTATTCATATACTTTCTCCTTTGATCGATCCAATGGTTGAAGTGTTGCATTTTATATTCCTCATTGTTTCAATCGTAGGAGTAACGTCAAGAAACTTTACTATAGGAAACAAATGCGATTACAACGTATGGCCAGGAATCTTAACCACAGGTACTTCGGTTCCTCTCTCCACCACCGGCTTCCTTCTCAAGAAAGGAGAGACACGTGTCATCAACGTCCCATCATCATGGTCAGGTCGTTTCTGGGGTAGGTCCTTTTGCTCAACCAACTCAACAGGGAACTTCTCATGCGCCACCGGAGACTGTG
>ASXC01023768.1:0-10157 GCA_000411055.1 Leavenworthia alabamica
GGGTGGTTGCACCACACCCGATCGATCTCTCCTTGTATCAGCCACCAGCCATATTTCCGAATGATGGATCGATTAGGCATCATCCCAACACCAAACCGATCCATCCATGCGGACATTATATCAATTGGGCAACATCCCACCACCCGACTGATCCATCCATGCGGAAATCAAATCGATCAGGCACCACACCACAAACCGATCGACCACTTTTAGCGGACACAAGATTGATCGGTGCCATCACTATACCTGATCGATCGTTGAAAACCAACTGGGCAAGATAGAACTTTCATCCGACTGAGCCCGGACTGACTACAACTTCACCCGGTCGATCCACTATTTCACCCGACCGGGTGAAAATCATTTAAGTTTTGTACTTAAAGATTTTCAGACGTTTTTAGGTCATTCAATTTTTTTTCAGAGCAGTTTTCTTTATTTAGAGTTTAAGGACGATTTAGACTTGTTTTGAAGATTCCTTTGTAAGGGAGACGATTTTCGAATAATCATTGAGAAGATTTCAGAACTCTATTGGATTTGTTTTGATTTCATTATGCATTCTATTTCTTTCATCTCTTTTGGGTTTTTGATTATGATTGAGTAAATTCATTGTTACGGATTAGAGTTTTTAGGGTTTTCATGTTGGGATTTAGATTCAAATAGATTCATCATCATTATCCCCTCTATCATTGTTGATCTAAAATCTTGAATTGAATTGGCCATTTAGTTCATGATCTAGGGTTGAATCAGTATTCCATAAATTTATAGATCACTTGATTAGACATTGATAGGCAAATCGAATAAACCAATAGAAGTTGTTGTTGAATTGAATTGTGAATTTATCGGATTAGATCGTTAGGGCTTTTCTAGGATAGCCAGGATCAAGTGGAATTTTATATTCCCGGAACGCTATTCATTTGTAATCGAATTCACGGAAGTGGACCAGTTAGTCTTATGTATCCGAATTCTAGGTGTGAATTAATTAGTTCTGAATAATAATGTAAATCCCATTGATTGAATTCCAGAAACTCTTTGATCCTTGACTTCTTAATTACCTGTTTAAACCGCTTTCGTTTATTTACGTTTAGTTTTCCTAGTTACAAAAACCCAAAACCATATTTATTTACTACATTTCCTTCGTAAACATAGTTAAAACGCTTATATCAAATTTGTATCCTTTGGTCTCTGAGGATTTGATCCCTAAGTACTGTTGCGATTGTTTTCTCACTTGCAATTTATTTTGGGTTTAAAACTCGGTGTATCAAGTTTTTGGCGCCGTTGCCGGAGACCAATAGCGTTACTTTCACTACTAAGCACTTTTAATTTAGTTTAAGATTACTGATTCGTTTTACTCTTTGCTTGTTGGTGTGTTTCAGGTGCATGACCAGAAGAACCAATAATCCACACGAACTTATCCTGCTCACGAACCAGCAGCTAGCAGTGTTAGAACGAACAAACAGAGCAAACAGAGCAAGAAGAGATCAACCACCTGACATGGAAGATAACTTCAAGAACCCTCCAGCGGGTAATGCTCTAGCTGATACAGTCCCTCAACAGACTGCTCTACTCTGGCAGATGCAATGCGAGTTGCAAGAGTTGAGAGCACAACAACCGCGAGCCCCGTCTCCGACTATTGGGGACACTGACACACCCATACCTACTACCAAAACAGAACTGCTATCTGTCATGTAGAGATTCAATGGCCTGACTTTGAGATCAAACCTCAAATAATCTCCCTTGTGAAGCAGCACACTTTCCACGGGTTACCTGCTGAAAACCCGATGGATCACATTGAGAACTTCGAGGAGATATGCAATACGACAAAGTCACATGGATTTCCTCCTGATTGGGTTCGATGCAAATTGTTCCCATTATCACTTGCTGACAAAGCCCAGAGGTGGCTTAAATCACTCCCTCCAGCCTCCTACACAACTTGGCCTACTGCTCGAGATGGTTTTCTGGATTATTTCTATACAAAGTCGAAGACTGCAGCTTTGAAGAACAAGATCATCACCTTCTCTCAACTTCAAGGTGAATCTTTTTGTGAAGCTTGGGAGCGCTTTAAGGAGTATCGTAGAGAGTGTCCTCACCATGGATACTCTGAAGAACAGATGCTGAGTATATTCTATGATGGAGTCGACTGGGAGTACAAGAACTCACTCAATACTGCTAGTAATGGTAATTTTATGACTCAGAGCATCACAGGAGCATATGAGTTGATCGATAACTTGGCTGCAAGTTCAAATATGCGAGGCTCAGAGTATGATAGAACAAGAAAGGTTAGCAGTGTTTAATCTCAGAGAATAGATGAGCTGAATGCTAAGGTTAGTCTTTTGATGAAAGCTAACCAAAGGGGAGTACAGTTTTTGAAGATGGTTCGGATATGGTTGAGTTCCAAGATCAGATTGAAGATGATGGAGAAGACTGTCAAGAAGTTAATTTTGTTGGAGGATAGGTATATGGGCAGAACCGAGGCTACAATCAGAACTTTAGAAACCATCCCAACCTCTCATACCGGAGCACAAATATCGATAACCCGCAAGACCAGGTATATCCGCAGCAGGCGGTTCAGAAAAAGGCATTTGCGCCTAGTCCCGGTTTCTAAGGACAGTCATCGAACCAGAACCAGAACTATTAAAAAAACTTCTATGGGCAGAACCAGAATCAGCAGACTGTTTCGAATAAAGGCTTTCAAAATCAATTTTCCGGAAATTTTCAACAGAAACCGGTGACTAACAACTTTCAACCATCCACCCCAGGACCACCACCTCCTCAAGATTAGTTGAAAATGATGATGCAGCAGCTTCTCAACAACCAACAGAAGACAACAACCGAGATTAGTGGTATGTATGCTGATTTGAATGGGAAGTTTGAGGCAGGCAGTACACATTTGAAGCTATTAGACACTCAGGTTGCTCAAACCGCTGAGGCAGTCAAGAGACAACAAGGCGTGCTCCCTGCAAAAGGAGAACGAAATCCGAGAAAATATGTGTTTGTTGTTACTTTAAGAAGTGGTAAAGTGCTGGAACCGGTTACTAAAAACAATGATGGTGAAGAGGTTAAGGTTGATTTGGAAGATATGGTTGGGATTGAACCTGAGATAGTCAGTGAGAAATTCAAAGACACACCACCCCCTGCACCTGAGCGGATCTATGCTCCTAGGGTGCCTTTACCAACTAAACCAAAGAAGTCTCAAAAAGGTCTTGAAGAGGCTAAGTGCAAGGAAATGCTACAGGATCTTACTGTGAAGTTACCATTAGCTGATGCTATTCACATGCTCCCTGCACTTAAGAAGTACATGAAGACTTTAGTGACTAGCAAGATGACTGAGGAAGAGGACTATGTTAAGGTGACTAAAAAGCGCAGTGCTGTATTGCCATACAAGACTAACAAGAAGAGAGGTGATCCAGGGCGGTTTGTGTTGTCTGTCAAGATCAGAGAGGGAGTCTTTCCCAGCTCATTATGCGACTTGGGATCGAGTGTTAACCTTATGCCATACACTGTGCCTAAGAGGTTGGGTTACAAGAGCTTCAAGCCCACAAAAATATCTTTGATTCTAGCGGATCGATCAGTGAAGATACATGTTGGAGTTTTAGAAGATCTACTAGTGAATGTTGGGATGTTCTTGTACCAGCAGATTTTGTTGTATTGGAACTTGAGAAAGAACCGAAAGACCCTCTCATCTTGGGGAGACCTTTCTTATGCACAGCAGGTGCAATGATTGACTGCCAAAGAGGATGCATCGATCTCCATCTAGGAGACATTATCATGATGTTTTAGATGAGCAAGCTGCTGAAGAAGCCTATGGTAGATGGACAGACGTTCGAGATTGATGAATCCGAACTCACCTAGGCACAGGAAGATTTCAGATTCTTGAGCAAGGAAGTCGATGAGTGCACATCAGCACTTGACTCAAGCCGCACATACAGCAGGCTCATTACCTATCTAGATTTGGTGACAAAATCAGAAACCCAATCCGAATCTTCATCTTTCCGGGATGCCAACTCCAATCCATGGAGTGAGCTGAAGGCTCCCAAGGTGGAACTTAAAACCCTCCCAGCTGGGTTAAGGTACTCTTTTCGGTCCTAACTCCACCTACCCGGTTATCATTAATGCTTCATTGAATAATGCTGAAACTGTTTTACTGTTGTGTGAGCTTAGGAAGTATTTTAAAGCAATAGGCTATTCGTTAGATGATATACCTGGAAACTCACCTGAATTGTGCATGCATAGGATACATCTAGAAGATGAATTGATGACTTCTATCGAACATCAGAGGAGGTTAAACCGAATCTAAAAGACGTCGTTAAGAAAGAGATAATGAAACTTTTAGAGGTGGGCATAATATATGCTATCTCTGATAGTTCTTGGGTAAGCCCTGTGCATGTAGTTCCTAAGAAGGGTGGGATCACTGTTATTAAGAATGAAAAGAATGAATTGATTCCCACTAGAACTGTGACTGGTCATAATATGTGCATAGATTATAGAAAGCTGAATGCAGCTATTAGGAAGGATCATTTCCTTTGGCTTTTATTGATCAGATGCTTGAGAGATTGGCTAACCATCCATACTACTGATTTTTAGATGGTTATTCAGGATTTTTTAAAATTCCCATCCATCTGGATGATCAGGAGAAGACTACGTTCACATGTCCGTATGGCACCTATGCATATCATAGGATGCCATTTGGTCTGTGTAACACACCGGCTACTTTCTAGCGGGGCATGATGTCCATCTTCACCGAGTTGATTGAGGACATCATGGAGGTATTTATGGATGATTTCTCTGTCTATGGTCTTCTTTTTCGGTTTGTTTGTCTAACCTATACAGGGTACTTCAACGCTGTGAGGAGAAGCACTTGGTTTTAAACTGGAAAACGTGTCATTTCATGGTCAGAGATGGGATTGTACTAGGTCACAGGATCTCAGAAAAGGTTATTGAGGTTGACAAAGCGTAGGTAGAAGTCATGACCACTCTTCAACCGCCTAAGACAGTGAGAGTGGTCAGAAGTTTTCTTGGACATGCTGGGTTCTATTGTCGCTTCATCAAAAATGCTTCCAAGATAATCAGACCTATGACTCAGCTGCTTTGCAAAGATGTGAAGTTTGACTTCGATAGTGCATGTCTGGAGGCATTCCACACTATCTAAGGGGCTCTTGTGACTGCACCTATTGTTCAGCCACCAGACTGAGAACTCCCATTCGAAGTCATGACTGATGACAGCGATTATGCAGTATGAGCAGTCTTGGGTCACAAGAAGGACAAGAAGATGCATGTCATCTATTATGCTAGCAGAACCTTAGATGAAGCTCAGTGCAAATATTCCACTACTGAGAAAGTGTTGCTAGCCATTGTCTTTGCTTTCGAGAAGTTCAAGTCTTACTTGGTAGGTTCTAAAGTGATAGTGCACACTGATCATGCTGCACTTAAGTATTTTTTGACCAAGAAAGATGCAAGCCAGGACTCTTGTGGTAGATTCTCCTGCTGCAAGAATAGGATCTCGAAATCAAAGACAAGAGAGGAACTGAGAATGGAGTAGCTGATCAGTTATCGAGGCTACAGATTGAAGAAGAGACTCCATTGGATGAAAGTCGACCAGAGGAACAGGTTTACTCTATTAGTATCGGTTACGGGATTGAGTGTGCAGCTGGTAGATAACAAGCCGCCTACTATGCCGTGGTTTGGAGAGATAGCCAATTATTTGGCTGCTGAGTTAGACTCTGAGAAGTTCACTGTTTACAGGAAGAAGAAGTTCCTGCGGGATGTTAGGCGATATTTCTAGGATGAGCCGTATTTCTACAAGCATGGAGCTGATGGTTTGTTTAGACGATGTGTGACTGAGGAAGAGATTCTAGGGATTCTCTTCCATTGTCATAGCTTAGAGTATGCAGAACACTTTGCCACCTACAAGACAGTATCAAAGGTACTACAAGCGGGTTTTTGGTGGCCCACTCTGTTTAGAGACGCAAATGACTTCACATCAAAATGTGACCGATGTCAGAGATAGGAGAACATAAGTAGGAGGAATGAGATGCCACAAAACTTCATTTTAGAAGTCAAATTGTTTGATGTTTGGGGCATTGACTTCATGGACCCTTTTATCTCATCTTATGGTTATATCTACATCTTGGTAGGTCTTCAGTATGTCTCTAAATGGGTTAAAGCCATAGCATCACCAACCAATGAAGCTAAGGTTGTGTTAAAGATGTTCAAGAACATCATCTTTCCGAGGTTTGGAGTTCCAAGAGTTGTGATTAGTGAATGTGGCTCTCACTTTATAAACAAAACATTTGATAGTCTTCTCAAGAAGTATAGGGTTAAGCACAAGGTCGCCACACCATATTATCCCCAAACAAGTGGACAAGTTGAAATATCCAACAGAGAAATCAAGAACATACTTCAAAATACTATCAACACAACCCGGAAAGATTGGTCTCACAAGCTCGATGATGCTCTTTGGGCATATCAAACTGCCTTCAAGACACCATTAGGCACTACACCATTCCACCTCATCTATGGTAAGGCATGTCATCTTCTGTTAGAGCTTGAGTACAAGGCTGCATGGGCTGTCAAGTTGTTGAACTTTGACACCAAAAGCGCCTCCTAAAGAAGACTGATTCAACTTCATGAACTTGAAGAGATTAGGAACATGGCCTATGAAAACACAAAGATCTACAAGGAGAAGACCAAAGCATATCATGACAAGCGAATCTTCTCCAGAGATTTCGCACTAAACGATCAGGTACTCCTATTTAACTCTCATTTGAAACTTTTCCTAGGGAAGTTAAGATTGAAATGGTCTGGACCTTTCACCATGAAAGAGGTGAGGCCATATGGAGCTGTAGTGTTGTTTAACACTGATGGAGGAGAGTTTGTTGTCAATGGACAACGTCTAAAGCCCTACCTCGCACAGGTTGACATTCAAGCAGGATCGAGCATCCAGCTTGATAACACTCCCAACACCTAAAAGGTGAATGCGTCAAGGTAGTGACGTTAAAAAAGCGCTTGGTGGGAGGCAACCCAACGGTAAGTGTAAATACGTTTATTTTCATTTCATCTCTGATTATTTTTTTTGTCTTGCTTTGTTTTTCTTTGTTTTTCTTTTTTTTTGCTTCTTTCTTTTTAGGAAATCAAATCATACCCGATCGGGTGCAATATGTTACCCGACCAGTCGATGCCTCAAGACGATCACACCATCGATGCCAATATACGACCGATTTGGTATTCTCATTGCACCCGATCGATCCATGGGAAGTTAAGACCATGCGGACGGTAGATCGATCGGGCGCTTCTATCGGGAGATAAGTCTCTGATTTTCGATTTTATGCTAAACCGATACAAATAATTTAAATTAAACCGAAATCAAAACCCAATAACACCACACCTTACACGAAAATCACCATTTTCTCATTCTTCTTCATCTTCTTCACCATTCTTCCATTTTCTCCCAAAAATCTCCAAACCTTATATCCCTTAATACTTCACCAAATCCATCGATTCCAAGCTCTAACCTCTTTATTTTTCCAAGATAAAATTGTTTCTAGGATCAATTTCATCACCCAAACGAGGTCAGTCATCCAAATATCATTATTTTGGTCTGAATTTGAACAGTTTAGAACTTGAGATTTATGGCTTGAATCTTGTTTAGAGTTGTTTATATAGAATTTATGATGTGTAATAGACCGATTTAGGATGGATTAAAGCAAGATTTGAAAGATTTAAGTGAATTTGAAAAATATTAGGGTTCATGTGATTTTGGAGAATCTAGGTCCAAAATTTTGAATATTTTGATTGAATGATGGTTTGTTGTGAATATTAACTTGCATTTTAATTATACATTTGAGTTTTTTAGACTCAAGTCAAAGTTATATTCACAATTTATCTTTTATCAAAAATTCGGTTCCGGAACTTATTGGATTGGTTGATTTCAACTTATTGGATTGGTTGATTTCAATGTTGTTCTGCAACTGAAAAAAGGAGAGGCAAGCAACCAGTCGGTACTAGCTCCTTGGTGAGCACCGCTCCTTGGCCAAAAGAAGATGACGTGCCTATTGCTGGTTCCAAGATTCCGCTTATTCCAAACATGTAGCCCAAACAGATTCTTGACACTAGTGAGTATCAAAAACGAGGACCAACGGATGGATGGAAGGATTATATGAGTGTCTGCTATAACGAGTATCTTTGGATCAAGATGGAGCCTACTAAATTCATATGCCTTCAGACATTCGAGAATGTTGGTCTTGCTGAAAGTGTCAAGACAATGTTGGTCAAGATGGGTATGGGAACCATGGGCTCGAAGCACTATCCTCTTTACCCAGAGTTAGGTCGACAGTTCTTAGCTTCTGTTGAAGTATTTTATGCGGATGAATCAAAACCGAGAGCAAGCCAAGGAACACTCATGTACTTTGCCAATGGAGTGAAACATGAAATCTCGATAGTGGATCTATGTGGGCTATATGGTTTTGATGAAACTAAACAACATGTTGACATCCCCACTCATTCTTCTTGGCCAGACTAAAACATTATTTGGGAGTTCATTGCAAGGAGAGTATACCAACCGAGAGATCAGAAACTGAGTCTGATCCAGAACCCAGTGGTCCGAATAGTTGCGAAGATACTCAGATCGATTCTCTTCTCCAAGGAGGAAGCCAATGCCCTCAGGGCTGATGAGTTATTTATGATATACAGCGGCCTGCCGAAGTTCCTCACTACCTTGTTCCCCAACCCCCTCCTCATGACATAGGCATTAACCTCGGGGCCGTATATGCTAGAGTATTGGATAAAAAGAAATTCCGAGGTTTTAGTACCAAAGCCCAAAAGGTGGAGTATTGAGGTAATCTTCTCACCCCAATACTTCCATAAGCTGAACTTGAACTCCACTCCTAAGATCTCTCAAATCGACTTGTTGGATGAAGTATACATGAAAAGGGTTGGTTACTTTCACAAGAACTTCTACAACTATGTGACTTCGGATTTTCAGAACTGTTGCATGCACTTACCGGATGTTGGCGAGACTTCATTAATATCTCTGAAGAATTTGGAGTTCCCTTATATCCATCATTTTTCAGGAAGGTTGGTACAAAAAAACCAGACTGCTAGAGCTGAGAGGGATGAACCTTCAAGTTCCGCCCCTCCATAGCAGCAACCGGATTACACCGTCCCAAGATACCAAACCCGTGCACTTCCCGAATACGATCCTTTGGTGTCGGATTCGGCTAAGCTGGACACAATCCGCGAGAGCCAGCAGGTAATTCACTCCATGCTTGACTCATTTTTCAGGGCTATGTCGCGCATGTGTCCTTCGTGTTTCAGACCTCCCAGTACTTATCCAGTGAGAGAGGACACACACACAGCCGCTGGACCCTCATCTGGACATGCAGACCCTGCAGCTATGGATACCACTATGGATCATTCTCCTATGGAGCCACACGACAATTCACAGGCCATAGTGGTAAGACGCCGAGCTAGGCGCATTATTGGAGGTCAAGGCAGCACTTCATCAAAGGACGGTAACTGATTCTATCGTCACACCGACCATTGTTTATATCATTTTCTTTTCTTTTTATGTCTTTTCCTTGTGTTAGGCCTCTTTCTTATCTTTGTTCTTCACCGAGTCAGTGTTGAATAAGTCTGGGGGAGAGGCCATACTTAACTCAGCGTACCACTCATACCGACTCAAACTGGCCCTCTCGACCACATGACATCAGGCGGATGCAATGCGTGAGTGAACACTCAACACATTATAGCTCAATCCTCCTCAGAAATAGCTGCTCGCTCAACCAACATAGCTAAGGTAGCATATGTCTGCAGATTGCAACAGGTCCTGATATCAAGGAGCATGCCCCTCAGAAAACGTCAAATCTAAACATCCTCATCCTCTAAATCTCTGCCACCAAACCGCTTAAGTCGGTTGAACTCAGTCTCATACTCTCGGATACTGTGGTTCCCTTGAGTCAAATCTAGAAACTCACACTCTAACAAATCCTGGGCCTCACGCAGAACATATTTGCGTTGGAACTCTGCTTCCAGAACTGGGGCCTCAGCATCCATACCGACAGGCTCAGCCGGTGCTGCATGCTCTGCACACTCGTACTGACCTGTCCCACAGATGCGCTCTGTGATGACTCAGCGATCGCTCTACCACGACCTCGTCCATGGCGATC
>ASXC01023769.1:0-10167 GCA_000411055.1 Leavenworthia alabamica
CGGCTAGTCTCGACGGAGCAACACCAGTGTGGAGAATAACTTCGTCGCCGGAGGTTGAGGTTGTAAGATCAAATTTACCGACGCCACTAGTGGCTAATGTGGAGATATTGTTTTTGTTAGTCTTCAATGAGCCTTTGGGTTTGTACTCAGGGAGGGCGTGATACTCTAGAAGCGAGACCACCTCAGCTTGCGTGAGCTTCTTCAAATCTGGTACGCCTTCAGCTTTAAAAGCTTCATCGGACGGTGCAAAAACCGTTAAACCTTTTTCAATGGCGGATTCGTAAGTCTTGAGAACTCCACTAGAGATAAGCAAATTAGCGAAGGTTTTGCAACCAGCTTTCTCAATCAATCCGGTGATGTTAGACAAGGAGGCGGAAGGAGCCGGAGCAGTTAAAATCCCCGGCGCGATGATCGGAGCATCAATCTCAAGAATCGAGATGTTGTAAGGGATTTGTTTAACTGATTGAGTGTAAGATGAATCGAGCTTGGAACCCGAAGCGGCGGAGCCAAATCCAACTTTGCCTCCTTTAAGATCGGTGATGTTGACGAATCCTAGGTTTCCTGGAGCATTTCCAGTGGTTTGGTAGAGTGTGGTGGAGAGAGTTGTGCCTTCTGAGATCTTGTGGAGTTTCAAAGGATCGTAGTAATCAAGAAGGACGAGAAGGCTTAGAGCGTTTTTAATGACGGAGAGTGGATGTTTTCCGGCGAGAGCAGACATTGCGCCATTATTAAGTACGAGAACTGTTATCGTCGTGCGGCTGTTGATTTCATCGGCGAGCTTCGTCTGAGAAAGGTAGCTGTTGAAGGAAGAGTAATCCGGAGAATCAGCGAGGATTTGAGTGATGTTGTGGCCACGTACGGTTGATGCAATAGCAAAGAGAGCGAAAGTGAAGGCGAGGAGTGTGAAGGTCAGTGACACCGCCATGATAAGACGGTTGGGTTTCAGTGTAACTGTAGAGCAGAGTAAGTAGAGAAGACAAAGAGTGAGGGATGAAGTTAAAGAGGACTAGAATGTTAACCATGGTTAAGTTAAAATTTTGACTAGGGTTAGTTTTCTTTTTAGAAATGTGTTGTTTATAAGTGAGTTGGGTTGGATTGGGGCCATGTGTGTTTTCAGACATAGCTGGAAGAAGAAAGAGGGTAATTCCATTTAATTGTCTTGTTGCTTCGTATACCAATATGTGAATTTGGGCTTTCCCAAATTATCCACGATTGGGTGAGGACCAGTTGTAATCATCGCTGGTTCCCTCTATACGATTATTTTGAGCTGTAAAAGTATTACTTTCCACGTTAGGAGAATATTAAAAAGTCACTACTCACTAGTGATTATACGAGACTATTAAAGTACTAAGTATAATAATATTCAACATTTTTATACACTATAAATAGTGTATTTTGTTTTGTTTATCTTCTCACCTACTAAAAAAACTGATTTAAGAATTATAAACATGACAAAGATGATAAATTAAAGCCAAATATAACAAACAAAAATTGAAGGATGCGAGAAAAGCAAAAACAGAAGAAGAGTAGAGCCCAGCTTAATGGAATAGTAGTAATGGGCCTTTCATGATAAGATGGGCCCATGGAGGAAGAGGAAGAACGTGGAGATGTAGTGGAGTATCTGGACAAGAGAGTTATCAGTCTCTGTGGCGGCATTGTTTAAAGAGGGAAACTTAACTTTGTTTTGTCCGAAAAGTATTCAAATAAGGCTGACAATCGCTGACGCATTTTGGTCAGAAACCTGACAACTGCCTTTAAATCTCTTCACACTCACCTCTTCGTCTCTACTCTGTTTTCTTTTACTCTTTATATCTCGTAAACAGTGACAAGAACAGAGTAAATGATTTTAGTATTTATTTGATTTGTTTGTGTTAAAGCTTTTGTTTCTATGGAGGTTGGTTTTTGCTAGTTTCAAAAGCAGTCTTTTCTTTTCTTTTGGTATTTAGAAAAGCTTCCTTAAGAAAGAACACAGTTTAAAAGTCTTTCTTTTGTTATGAAGATGCAGAATTGCCCTAAAATGGAAGAAGAGGAAGAGGAGAGGAGGAGGAAGAAGTGGCCATGGATGAAGGCGGCGCAACTAATAGAGTTTCAGATGCAAACTTTGGTGTATAGATATATAGAGGCTGGTCTTCGAGTGCCTCATCATCTTGTGGTGCCTATTTGGAACAGTCTTGCTCTCTCTTCTTCCTCCAACTACAACTATCACTCTTCTTCTCGTAAGTAATTCTTTGAAATTGTTTAACAAATTTTCACAAATATTTGCTGAGTTAGGAGATAAGTCAACAACACAATTTAGATGATTTTACATACACTACAACAGTTGACATTTTTGAGTTTTGATGGGTTATGCTTATCTAGTTTGAGTTTTGAGTTGGAGGAGTTAAAAGATTCTCAGTTCTCACTCTGTGTGAATTTGTTAACAGTTGATTGATCCTTGTCTTAATTTGATTCTGTGGTTGTTTGGATTGCAGTATTGAGTGATAAGAGATTAAACCATATGTTCAAGGTGGAAGATGAACCCACAAGGTGCAGGAGAACAGATGGGAAGAAATGGCGCTGTAGCAACACAGTCCTTCCGTTTGAGAAGTACTGTGAACGGCACATGCATAGAGGCCGTAAACGTTCAAGAAAGCTTGTGGAATCTTCTTATGAAGTTGCTTCATCAACCAAACACGACAGCACTTATGTTTTAGATAGTAATAACGAGAGTCCGAATGTTATTCATCGGACAATGCCAGTTTCTAGTAATGCTCAGGTAGTAACAGTTGCCTCATTCGCTAGGGCCACTTCCTGCGATGATGTTACTCGTCCGTCTTTAGTGATCTCTGAGTCCAAAAACAAAAATGTGAGTCACGGCGATAGGAGCAGAAGGAACATGGAGACTAGGTATGATGATATCATTAATCAAAGAGATTTGAGTTCGAGTATGTGTGTTCAAGTTGCTTCTCTTCGAGGTACTATGATATCAGATTCATAACCAAATATATATCTATAGAATTCATTTCTTCAGCATTCCATGGATTGACCAAGCTCCATAGTTTCATTACCAGATGATGAGAGGGTACCTTCTGTTCAAAAGTTCTTCCCTGAGGTATCTGATATATCCGCAGAAGCTGCAAAAATCTCAAGAAACAGGAAGAATGATATAATTGCAAGAGGCAGAGACTGGAAGAATCTGAATGTTAATGGTGGCTTGTTGTTTCCTGCTATTCACTTTTCTCCAGACACTGTTCTTCAAGGTACATACCTTTTAAACCCTCAGCTAACCTTCATTTTGAAAGGACTTTTTTGGTCTTTATATCTTGGTTCTTCGCTGTAGATCGTGTCCCAGAGTTTCGTTTACACAGAGTTGAAATAGACAATGATGAATCGGGAAGGTGCCGGAGAACAGATGGGAAGAAGTGGAGATGCAGCAAAGATGTTTTGTCTGGTCAGAAATACTGTGATAAGCATATGCATAGAGGTATCAAGAAGAAGCAACCACTGGATATTAACTCACATGAGAACGCCGGTTTAACTGCGAAAACAGTTGCTAGATCTATGCCTTGCAAAGATAGAGATGACCAGAAGCTCTCTGTTTCAGTCATGGGAATTCCGCTGTCTCGAGTTTCTGATGAGAAGAGCATTAGTAGCTGCAGTACTGACACCACCATTACTGACACAGCTTTAAGAGGTGAAGAAGACAATGAACATGAATTGTTGTCATTGTCTTCATCAGGTGTTTAGAAAATGTTGTTGAGCTTCTAATGTTTTTATGCTATTGGTTTCTATCTATGGATCTTTCTGAATAATCTGTGGTAGATGTTAGAAGAACTCAAATAACAGAAAAATATTGAGACACATAATTGACTTATATTATATTGTGCTGAAATGCGATAATATATCACATGGATAGAAACATGGTTTCACTGAACTTCTAAATCATCCCATAACATTAGATTACGAATAAGCTACTCGTCTTGAGATTGGGATAATAGCATCAATTAAGGCACACACCTTTAGGATCTGCGTTCTTGACAATCCACGGATGCTCCATGATCTTCTGAATAGAGAGTCGTTTAGAAGGATCCTTGACAAGAAGCTACAAAAACAAGTATATGATAACTAGTCAAGCAAAAGAATCATTATGGATATACATTAGCTTCGAGTTTACCTGACTGATAAGGTTTCTGGCTTCTGCTGAAACATTTGGCGTAGATGGAAAACTCAGATCAATCTTAAGAATTCTGCATATTTAAATAAAAAATAACTAAAAATCTTGTCACTTCACAAGAAAAAAATAATACTGAAGTCAGGTCTCCTCTTACCTTGTGAATGTATCTTTCTGACTTTGGGCTTCAAATGGAGGGTTACCATAGAGAAACTCATAACATAGTATGCCTAAAGTCCAGTTATCAACTGCATAATCATGATCTTTGTTTTCAACCATCTCAGGTGCTAAATAATCTAAGGTTCCACACATTGTTTTCCTCTTGTTACTTGACTGAACTGACCACCCAAAGTCAGCAATTTTCAACCTCCCCTGCAATTATATGAATATACAAATGATGAAAATCCTTAGTTTTTTTTTCTTCTTTTTGAAACAGCAGTAACAAATCCAACCATACAAAACCATACCTCATGATCCAGCAACAAGTTTTCAGGTTTGATGTCTCTATGAATCACACATTTACCATGACAATAGGCTAGTGCCTGACTTAGACTTGCAATGTACTGAAAAATACAGTAAGATCATTAAAAAAAAGTCAAAAGCCATTAGTTTCACCACAAGAAAGCTGATGTTGATCTTACAGTAGCGGCTTGTTGTTCGGTAAGATGACCATTCTTTTTAAGAAGACCATAGAGCTCACCACCATGAGCATACTCGAGTATCAAAAAAATTCGGTCATCGTCACTGAACCAACCATAGAGACGCAAAATATTTGGGTGACTTAGACTCGTTTGGATCTCCATTTCTCTTCTAAGCTGATGATGAATCTTATACTTGTCGATCTGCTCCTTGAATATTACTTTCAACGCCACTATGAACTTACTCTATTAAACAAAGATTAAACAAAATATCTAACAATTCAAGAGGAAAATTTCAAACATAATCCAAGGGAAACGAGTGAGAGTACCTTGACTTCTCGGGCGAGATAGACTCTGCCGAATTTGCCTTTACCTAAAGGTCTTCCGATCTCGAAATCTGCCAGGGACCATTGCTTGTCATAATCTATCGATATCTTACTCATTTTTCTCCGGTCACCGCACTGTTAACGACGGCGCGAGAGCAATCGCGAGAGCCTTGACTTTTCGATAGACTAAAAAGAAGATCCGTGAAAGAGAGCGGAGAAACAGAGTTTGAATTCAAAAGCAAGTTCACTCAATACGCAGCGTTTCGTAACTTGAATTCAAAGGCAAGTCCACTCAATACGCAGCGTTTCGAAATTCTAATTTTCACCTATTTTAAACTGACGATTTTACTCTCCATCTCTCTTTAATATCACAGTGCCCATCTTCATATCAAATTCATCTTTGAAGAGTCAACATTTTTTTATTGTTTTTGTTATGTTTTTCTAACTCTATAATATATAACTACCACAAATTTACAACAGAAACAAACAACCAACGAAGAAAAATTCAATTAGAACCAAACTCGGAGTTCCAACGTTCAAGCTCTTCCCATTTGCTTTTACTCAAGCTCGGTCTGATCACTGCCATCGATTTCTTAAAATCATCATACCTTAGAGGTCTCACCTGTTACATTAATCAAACCTTTTAAACCCAGAATTTGATTTGAGAGACTAAGACTTTAAGAAGAGGTTAGTTATTTCAAGGTTTTATTATGGGTTAATTACTTTATTTGCTTGGATGGTAAGAATATCTGCACCGAGTTCTCTGATTGGCATCATTGCAGCTTCTTCACACAATGCTTGAAGATCACTTCCTGAGTATCCTGTTACACTAGGATGCTTATTAGTCACCAGACTTGAAAAGTAAACTAGTTTGTCTTATCTTATATAAGCTTGCCTTCGGTTTCTCTGACGATTTTATCAATGTCGCCACTCGATAAAGAGTGAGGCTGGCACTTCAATTTAGTTTTGAAAAGTAGTTTTCTAACGTTTGAATCCGGCAACGGTACATATATCCTCTTCACCTAACAAAGTGATAAAATCAGATACTTTCCTTGGACATGAAAATACTGATGAAGAAAATGTTCTTACCAGTCTCCTAAGCACCGCATCATCTAACTCCTGTGGCTTGTTAGTAGCTCCTGCAAAACATTAAATCCAAGTAAATTTATAGGGAACGGAAATACAGAATATATGTAAACTGATACTGAGAGACGTTATCCGAGCACATTGATATATACATATCTCAAAAATTATGGTTGAACAGAGTAAAGATTGGGTTTTATGAACTGAAATAGCAAGAATCATACCAATGACAATCACCAAGTCATCGGAATTAGAAGTCACACCATCAAACTGGATAAGGAATTCTGATTTCAACCTTCTGCTTGCTTCATTCTCACCAGTGGACCTTGTTGACATTATACTATCTATCTGATATCCAGAGCAGACATAATCAGATCTCCACGTGACAATATGTTTATCAGTATATCATGAAACTAATCTTGATATAGAACAAAACAAGCATGGGTAAATTTCAACACTTTGATCATATACAACTTATATGGTACTGTCTAGACTCTGACAAGAGTAGGTTCTCAACATATAAGACATGAAGAGGAAAAAAGTACATACTTCATCCATAAATATAACAGACGGTTGTCTTGATATTGCAACTTGAAACAGCGTTTTAACTAGCTTTTCAGCCTCACCCACCTGAATCAGTACAGCAAAGTTAGTTTGTCTATATGATTAACTGGAATGTAGATTTGACAAGCTTTGTTATAAAAGAGAGTACAGAACCAGAATAAGAACACACCCATTTTGACGTCAAAGAAGATGCTGAGACGTTGAAGAATGTTGCCTCTGACTCAGAAGCGACTGCTTTGGCAAGCATTGTTTTTCCATTGCCAGGTGGCCCAAAGAGAAGCAGACCTGATAAAGAATAAAATTTACCAAGGATGGTAATGTAGAAGATCAAGAAGAAATCAAGCTTGCAAATTTTACCTCTCGCTGGTCTTCGGAGACCAGTGAACAAATCTCTTCGTTTTGCTGGTAAAATAACCATTTCCAATAAAGCTTGTTTAGCTCCATCAAGTCCAGCTGCAACAATTCAGCATAAGTGTGTTTCCACAAAGGCAAAGCAAGAAGTAAAGCGCAGCCATATGCACTCACCGACATCATCCCATTTCACAGATGGACTTCTATCCACAATTGTTGTGTTAATCATCTCTACTAACTTATCATCATAGACATTTCCAGATTCTTTCACAGGTTTTGGGCTTGCAGCAGCATCTTTAGGGTTCCTTGCCATTGCAATGCCACTACCTCTAGGAACTGGAGTCTTTTGTAATGAACCTCTTCTATACCTTGACGCTGTAGAGGAAACCGAAGCTGAAGAAGGAGATGCCACAGTTCTCTACATAATCAAACGAATCAAAAAGAGGATTGACGTTTACAGTTAATGAATTTAAATCTGAAAACATCAACATTTTCATACCTTATTCTCAGACATTCCAACACCTAAATATACGAACGCCATTGATACCACAAACAAGCAAAAAAAAACATTATTGTAAGTCTAAATGCCAAATATCAATTATTAAATAACTCAAAATTGAATTGATCACCTCACCTGTACGCTTACCCAAAGCTTGCAATCTTTCAGATACTTGATTTTGCCAATTTGAAATCTTCTCCCGGTACGATCTCACCTTCTCCTTTTCACTATCATATAAAATCAACAAAAAAAATCAAACTTAAACTCTGACGAAAACCTAATAAAGAACCAAAGATGAAAGCTGAATATACTTTGAACTAATATAAGAAGGAGAAGGTGTAGAATTAGCTTCATTCAAAATCCTCTGAGCATTTCTATAATGAAGAAGAGCATCATCATGTAAACCCCACTCTTCTGCTCTAACACCTTTAGCAATTTCCTCTTTCGCCAAATCGAAGTATCCTTTAAGCTTATACGCAATTCGTTCATTACAAACCTCAACTCCATCGATACCGTTCATGGAAGCTGATGATACGCTAAGATCGTGCTTTGATTCTTCGTAATGATTGTGTTGTTCCTCGGTGAAGATCGAGCTAAACGAATCAATTATACCTCTGAGAAAACTCATATCTAAAACCAAAAAAAAAATCGATCATTGATTCCGAGTTTAAGATAAACATCAAGACGAAAAAGTTGGATTCACTCACCTCGGAAATTGAACTCATGTCCGCGGAATCGAATCAAAATAAAAACCAGTGAAATCAAAATTTTGATGAAATCGAATGATGAACAAAAGCAAGCATTCCCACGCTAAGTCTTAAACACTTCTAAAGAAAGAAAGAGGGGTTGAATTCGCTTCGCCAGGGCCAACATGTTTTTGGTGGGCCTAATTTCAAGGCCCAATAAAGTAATAATTATTTTTTCTTATCTTCTTTGGTCCTTCCAAAGGAGATGGGATGTGCAGGAAATGATGACACAATCTGAGGGCCTGCAGCTATTATGCTGAGGAAGAGATGGCTTAAGGATGGGTGTATTCCAACCCAAATCACCATTCAAATTCATAAGCTTTTATGTTTGTACATTCTCTTATTGGCAAACTATGTAGTTAAGAGTAAGGCATTCTTTTCTAGTACCTGAGATGTTTTCTCTTTGACTGTGTATGGAGTCTGGTCAAAGAATCTGTCTTTGTAAGGATTTCACATACCAGTAAATGAAGAGAGCGTCAATGGCACTTCTTTCCCTGATGAGAAGCACAATGTGTGTTACAAGAGAATGATTATACTTGATGTCGAAGGAGGACTTAATCTCTGTGCAATCCCGACGACAAGTACATGATTTTACCAGAACAGTGTAAAAGTTAAGCCAAGCCTCCATTAGTTCTGTTCAAAATCCTCAAGAAACACAATAAATTTCCCTTGAACAATAATAAGGTTTTATAGATCTTTGGATGATTCAACTATCATGTTTTTTCTAGTAACAGATTAGAATCCGTGGAACAAGACAAAATAATTTATAATTTTACAGCCAACTAGTGCAACAAAGTATTTGGACTCACTACAAAAAAAAAAGAGAGAGATCTTATTGCATGACCATGGTAGGATTAGGAATATCAAAACCTGGTCTTGAGGTCCATCCCTTGCGAGATCTGTAAGCTTCAATAGCCTCTAATCGCTGCCTCTCCTTCGAAGCACTCATAGTAGATTTTCGAGCCTGCCAAATAAACATACAACCATCTGAATCTATTTATTCTGACATGTTCTACAGAATTTAGAAACTATACCTTTGGAACAACAGCCAACTTAGGTGGAGCTTGCACAACGTCACCAAATCTGATTTGTTCATGCTTGGGGAAGTTTTCTCGGAGAGTATCTTCAACCTTTCCGTGATTCTTTTTTTGTTTCTTAGCTTCCCAATAACTGCATAAAAGTAGAAACTTTTCAAACTCAGTCACTAAACTCAAATAAAAAGTTAAGGATTGGTCATTACTTCTTCTTGCGTTCTTTTCTTTTTGAACGACCATCTAACTCTGAAAGCTCCTTTTGGAAACGAAGGTCTGTCATTTGATTTCTCTTCCTCTTTTTCTTCTTCTTTTCATCTCCCTTGTCCAGCATTATATCATCTCCATCATTCTCTTGATCAGAAGAGGTTATGTAGCCTTGAGCATTTTTTCCCTCAACCGCAGACTTTATTTCATTCACAAGCTTCACATTCTAATCATATAATCAGATAACACCATTATTAAGTTGTTCTTCTACTGCAGAAAACTCAAATTGCATAGCATGACTTCAGTTTAAATTTGAAATTCCGTTACCGTTGTAGCATCTACATCTACTATAGCTTTCGTTTTATTTTGTTTCTTCTCTACAGCTTGTTTAGTCCAATCTGAGGGAAGAGAACATACAACAAACTCATAACACAATACATAAAAAAATCTGTAGTATTGAAGAAAATAAAAGTTACCTTGGGGAGAAGGTGAAGTGTAATTCATGAGAATACGGAGTTTAGAAGGAAGAGCATCTTGCTTTGAACGATCAGGTGGCGGCGGTAGTCTCGCCG
>ASXC01023770.1:0-10194 GCA_000411055.1 Leavenworthia alabamica
AAGGGCCTCTCAAGCTCAAGTCCGAACGGTTTTAGACGTTGGTTTATTTCCCAATAGAACAAGTTATACCTTATTGAATTGAGCACGGAACTGATATAAGCATGAAGGTATTCAACTCTTCCCATGTCGTTAAGAGATGAATGGTGGTTGGTAGGTTGACCTGATTTGTAGTAATTTACAAAGAAATTCTCAAGGACCATAATGTTTTTAAACTAAAGTAAAGAACAAGATCGAGAAATAGACCGTTTTCGATAATGTATATGGGAGGATTGTTATAGTTCTCCTTTATATATTCCAAAACTCCTTCAAGACCCCAAGGAAGCACATCAAACTGTAGATAGATATGACAATAACTCGATATTAGTAAAGGATATATGATGATAGAATGCGACGAGAAATATGAATAAGAAAAATATATCATATAGTTATAAATTGCAAGTTATATATGTTTATATACTAAAGAAATTTCTTAAACTATTTCATAAATATATAAATATTCTAACATCATAATACTAAACAATTGATAATAATATTATCATTCTATATATGAAACCGGGTTTGTAATATTGGTAGTTTTTGGAAACACACCGAGACAAATGTAGAATTCCCAAAGGCTGTCATAGAAAAAAAAACAAAGAGTTAGCTATGCACTTAGTTATAGTTCATGAATTTAAAAGGTCTCAAGCAAAAGAAGCATACGGATTGGTGCAGCACTTGTGTCCGAAATAAAATCTCCTTGTCTGGAATTAGATATGTGTTTGATGTAAATTGTTGTGTAGTGTATCACTCCCAAGAAGTCAAGTGAGTCTTTAACAAGATCTGATTCTTCTTTAGAAAATTTTGGCAATCTCTTGCCCACAATTTTTTTCATCACATCAGGATAGTCCCCAAACACTAGTGGATGTAGAACCCTTAAATTCATAGATAATCAAAAACGTAAAGACGGATTTTAAGATAAACGAAAAACGTAGCCCTGGGCAAACAGTTTGGTTTATTTGGTCTTCTGAATATCGAATCGAAGTAAATAGAATCGAATCGGGTTAATTTGCTAGTTTGAAACAGATCTTAATGCAATATTTTTGGTAATCGGTTTTTGCTTTGATTTAGTTTGGTATTTGGTTGACCGAATAAACTAAACAAATTTAAAAACTGTGTTTTAGTTCAGGTTAATCGGGTTATTCGGTGTAAATTGATCCGAATAAAAACCAAACCAAAATATTTTCTCATATTTATTCGGTTGATTTGGGTTAATCTGGCTGAATTCAAAGCTATTTTTTTACCTATAAACCGAAACCAATAATAGGATAGTTTGTTCGGTTTTAGTTCAGAACTAATTTTTGAAAACCAAATCGTTTAACCTGAAGAAACTAAAAACCCAGGACTACACAAATGTTTTAAGATGAATGTATTCAACAAACCAGCCTATATAGAAGTCTTTGGCTCTTCGAGTTGCGATCTCATCCTCTTTAGAGCTAGTAAAAGGAACCATCCAGTACGCAAAACATGTTATACCCACAGAACCATTTTGCTTATTCTAACACACAAGAGATGGCGAGATCATGAATAAGTGTGTGTATTTTATGAGTATGTGTCTATAAAATTACCTTATACTTATTTTTATATAATTTTGCGGTGGATGCGTGTGCAAGCAACATGTTATGGAGTCCAATATATGGCTCAGTTGAAGAATTTCCTCTAGAGCAGTTGACTATCCCAAATGGAGGAGAACAATGGCTAGGAGGCATAAATCCCAAGTCATAACTTCCCATTGCTAACATATTAGGCTCATTAATTGTTAACCAGAATTTTACTATGTTCCCAAACTCTTTGAAGCATATGTCTGCGAAAGCCGTGAAATCATCGCTGTAACACAATATCATATAAGATAATATACATTTTGAATTTATGAGTACATATTTAGTTGCCAGAAAATGATGGTTTTACATGATTTTGCGATCAATCCATCCTCCGTATTCATCTTCAAGAGCTTGAGGGAGATCATCGTGATACAATGTAACATGTGGTTCAATTCCTGTACTCCCCATTCATGCCAAAACATAGGTATGAGAAACATATATATAAGTATTATGTGGATATATTTAGAGTCGGCCCCAAGTTTTAATTTGTTAGAAGCGTGAAAAACATTTGGCCTTTTATTTGTAACAAAAAATAAAAAATTTAAAATAATTAGCTCTTAACACAAGATTTTTTGGTAAAACCTCGAACATATGTTTGATGTGCTTGTGATGAGGGCTTGTCCTAAATATATTAGTTAACATTTGTATTTAATTAGATTATGAAATGTCACTACTATATAAGCATATGTATCATAACTAATTTCTAAACACTTATTACTCTAATAATATGAATATAATCTGACCATGTCTTATGAGCTCATCTATGAAGTTTTTGTAGAACCGTAAACCTTTTGGATTCACCGGACCTCTCCCACCTGAAAACCAATCGATGTGTTTAAAATCTCGAGCGAGGTAACCAAAGTTGGCAAGAAACACGAGAGCGCACTTGGTATAAGCCGCGACCACGAAATGGAGAGTCGAAATGCATCTAAACCCATGTCATTAATCAGCCTTACATCTTCCTGCATACCATATATTGTTAGTGTTGTCACAACCCAGATTCAAGCCCACATGATATATGATGTTGATAAATAAAATCATAGATGAACATGCATGCCTGTTTTAATAGATTTATGGCTCTAAGTAAAAAAAAATTTATTATATTTTCAGTGACTATTTTTAATTTTTTTTAATGAAATTTTGGGCCTTTAAAAAAAATTTTGGGTTTTTTTCTTTACATAAATTTATAAATTTTAGTTTAGGCACATGACAAATGACAATTCTGTCATGACCCATAGACAGACCTAGAATCATGATCACTAGTAAGTCTGGGAGTTTGGATAGAACTTTGGGTCTAAGTTGGGTCTTTCGAGTTTTTAGGTTTAGGGTTAGAGGTTGTATTCGGGTATTTCTGGTTTTCAGGTAAGGTAATTTTGGATTTGAATCTTCATTTCTAACAGATTTTTCAAGAACCATTAGTTACCAAACTATATATCTATTAGTTATGGTTAAGATCATGCATGGGCTTTTATCCGAAATAACAAAAAAATCAAAATAAACAAAAAATTATCTGAAGTAACAAAGAAAAATCAAAATAAACAAAAATTTATCAAAAATAACCGCAAATATCAAATATATGTTCTTAAAATATCAAAAAAATAACCTGAAAATACCAAAAATAACCTAACATTTTATCTTATGCTTTATATTTTGGTTACATGTTTAAATATCGAATATTATCCGAACTCAACACATACCCGAAATATCTAAGACATTAGATCCAATCATATTTTTCTAGTTTGTTATTGGTTATTTATGTGCATCTGGTCTAGTCACTAACTAACCTTATACTTATGATAACCATCACATGCAATATCTCCATTAAATCCGCTACCTACAATCGTTATCATCATCCCACACACAAAACAAAAATCTCAGTCGACCAAGTATAAAAATATACACCAAAACTTAAATGAGCTTACGAGAGTGAGCAAATGTATCCCAAATGCTAGGCGTCCTTCCATCTTCATCAACAGCTCCTTCCCACTTCCATTAATAAAACTCATTTTCCGATCATTAACTATCGAAAATGTTTTTAAAAACCCGTAAAATTAGTTTGAATTCGGAACCTGAAAAGCCGAAATGCCCGATCCGAAGATGAAACTTTCCGGGAAATCATTCTTGTTGTAACCATTACTGCATCTCCCTGCCAAAGCCAAATTTAAAAATATGCTAAGCATAAACCAAATATGTTTCATTTTCTCTAGCTAGCACAAGTTCAAGTTACATTGGTTCAAGTTATATTCTTATACTGAGAGCTTTGTATTCATTACGACAATGACTCGAAAATAGTAATCAACCTCAAGTTTAGGGAGACTGTGTTGTAATGGTTTTAGACTGTTAAAATATGGACGGTTAAGATGTGGCCAAGTACAATCTCATTAAACTCAGTGTCGGGGTTGTTGGGGTTTTTAGGTGTTACTTCTATCTATGTCGGTGATTTGAAACGTGTTTCACGATTTTTGACTATTAGACTAAGATAGTGGTTTAACATTAAACCATTCATTAAGTCTGTAAACCGACTGGTATGTGATAAACCAGATTGGTATTTTGAGTATAAATATTGTACGATGCTCATTGATTGAAGTCAAGCTGAATAACAGAATTAACAAACTTTTCTCTCTCATCTTCTTCTACGATTCTTCATGAATCTTTCTAACATGGTATCAGAGCGTTGAATTTCAAAAATTCAACAATCGATTCTTCATCTTTCGCACTTTAGATCTCCTCTGTTTGTTGTTATTGAGCTTCAATCACAATTCAACTTATCATCAATGGTATCTACTCGTAGACTGAGATCTCGCACGATTCGATCTGTAAATCCAACTCGTCGATCGGCTAATTGTGATGATTCTCCAAACGAAGACAATCCAGAACAGTCACAAACTCAAGAAGTTCATACTTCACAAATTGAGTCATTGGACAGTATTCATTCACCTTATCACCTTACAAATAGTGATAATCCAGGTCAATCTATTATTTCTGAGATCTTAGATGGAACGAATTATGATGATTGGTGTATTGCTATGAAAGTTGCTTTAGATGCAAAGAATAAAATTGCTTTTGTTGATGGATCCATATCTAGACCGAATGAATTGAATAAAATCTTTAGAATATGGTCTAGATGTAACAGTATGGTGAAGTCATGGATCTTGAACTCGGTTTCTAAGCAAATATATAAGAGCATTTTACGCTTTGAAGATGCTTCTGAGATTTGGCAGGATTTGTTAACTCGATTTCACATAACAAATCTACCAAGATCATATCAACTATCACAGCAAATCTGGTCTTTACAACAAGGAACAATGAATCTTGCAACATATTATACCACTTTGAAGACTTTATGGAATGAATTAGATGGAGCAAGTTGTTTAAAGAATTGCAGAAACTGTGAATGTTGCAGAGAGATGAACAAGGTGACAGAGAATGGTCGTGTTATCAAATTTTTATCTGGCTTGAATGATTCTTATAGCATCATCCGCAGTCAAATAATAATGAAGAAACACATTCCAAGCTTATCCGAAATATACAACCTACTGGATCAAGATCACAGTCAAAGAAATCTTAATCCAATTCAGAATGCAGTGGCATTCAATGTTTCATCTTCTGATCTCACTCAACCATCCGTGAATGCAACTTACACTAAAACTCAAAAACTAATATGTTCTCATTGTGGTTATACAGGACATAGCATTGATAAATGCTACAAGATTCACGGATATCCTGTAGGATTCAAGCACAAAAACAAAAATAATTCAGAGAAACAGATCACTCAGCCAAAACCTATGGTAGCTCAATTTGCTGTGCAAGAATCTATTCCTACTGAGTTGGTTACTGGTATGACAAAGACTTTAACAAAAGATCAAATCAATGGAGTCATTGCTTATTTCAGTTCCCAGTTACAAATGGATTCAAATCACCAAACTATCACTGATTCAGTTGCTTCTTCTTCGGGTGCTACTATAACTGCATTACCGGGTATGGCACTCTCCTCCTCCACTATAGGTTTTATTGGCATGTTGAAAACAACTGGAAATGTATTATCGTCTGCAAATTGGATAATAGATAGTGGAGCTACACATCATGTGAGTCATGATAAGAATCTGTTTCTCAACTTCTCTGATACACTAAATAATTCAGTCACTCTTCCTACTGGTTTTGGGGTAAAAGTTATAGGCATAGGTTGTATCAAGTTGAGTGAATCCCTTGTCTTGAACAATGTGCTCTATATACCTGATTTCAGACTGAATCTTCTCAGTGTTAGTCAGCTAACTAAAGATCTTCAATATACAATAGTTTTTGACAAAGATTGTTGTATCATACAGGAGCCTACCAAGGCATTGATGATTGGTCAGGGTGAACAAATAGCCAATCTCTATGTCTTGGATTCTCAGGCACTGCTTCCAGATCATGTAGAGCAGATTAGATATTTCACAAACACTGTTGTTGATTCTAGTATATGGCACAACCGATTGGGCCATCCATCTATGTCAAAAAGTACCTTTGTTACGGATATACTTGGTTTAAAACATTGCAATAAAGGAACGTTTCATTGTGGTATTTGTCCCTTAGCTAAACAAAGGAAACTTTCGTATATCTCCAAGAATAATGTTTGTGCTTCTTCTTTTGATCTGCTCCATATTGATGTTTGGGGACCGTTTACAGTGTGTACAACAGAAGGATATAGATATTTCTTGACCATTGTTGATGATTACACACGAGTAACATGGTTATATCTTTTACGCAACAAATCTGAAGTTCTGCAGGTATTTCCAGATTTTTTGAAGATGATTGAAACTCAATATCAGGCTAAAGTAAAAGCTGTAAGGTCAGACAATGCACCTGAGTTAAAGTTTGAGAATCTCTTTAAGTCCAAAGGCATCATACACTATTTTTCTTGCCCTGAAACACCAGAGCAGAACTCAGTTGTTGAACGTAAGCATCAACATATATTGAATGTTGCAAGGTCTCTAATGTTTCAATCCAAGGTACCTATGGAATATTGGGGCGAATGTGTTTTAACAGCTGTCTTTCTCATCAACAGACTACCTTCAAAGCTTCTCAAGAACAAAACACCTTTTGAAAGATTGACCTCTAAGAAGCCTGATTATAAAGACTTACGTGTTTTTGGCAGCTTATGTTACATCTCCACTTCTAGTAAGAATAGACACAAATTTCAACCAAGAGCGAAACCTTGTATATTCCTTGGATATCCAACTGGTTACAAAGGTTACAAAGTTTTAGACATGGAAACTCATACCATTCATATTTCTAGGAATGTCGTTTTCCATGAGACAATCTTTCCATTTGAAACAGGTTCTTCTAATTTCTCTTTACCAGACTGTCTAGCTACTCCAGATGAAACAATAGATGTTGATCATAATACCCCTGTAGTTGTGAGTACAACTCAACCTTTGAGTGAAACTCCTACAGTCATCAATATGGATCCTAATATACCTTCTGTTGCAGACAGTGTTTCTGGTAAGAGACAAATTAAGAAACCAACTCATCTTCAAGATTATTATTGCAACATGACATCAACAGACGTTGCATATCCTATATCTGACTACATAAACTATGATAAGCTTTCTCCAACTTACAGAGCTTTCATTTGTTCTGTTACCAAATACGCAGAACCAAGTTCATTTTCTCAAGCTAAGAAGTCCACAGATTGGCTTCAGGCTATGAATGAGGAATTAAAAGCTTTGGAAGGCACAGCCACATGGGAAGTATGTACACTACCACCAGGTAAGAAAGCAATAGGATGTCGTTGGGTTTATAAAGTAAAACTCAATTCAGATGGAAGTTTGGAGAGATACAAGGCAAGGTTGGTAGCCAAAGGGTATACACAACAAGAGGGAGTGGATTTTGTGGATACTTTTTCACCAGTAGCAAAAATGACTACAGTCAAAACATTATTAGCTGTAGCAGCTGCAAAGAAATGGAGTCTACATCAGTTAGATATTTCAAATGCCTTCCTTAATGGTGAGCTCAATGAAGAGATATATATGCACTTGCCTCCTGGTTACACATCTAAAGAAGGTGACATCTTACCAGAAAATGCAGTTTGTAAGTTGCACAAATCCTTATATGGTTTAAGACAGGCATCTCGCCAATGGTTCTTGAAATTCAGTGATACTTTAATGGCTTTAGGCTTTAAGAAATCACATGCAGATCATACATTATTTGTTCGCAACATCAATGGCAAATATATCACATTACTAGTATACGTTGATGATATTGTGATTGCTAGTAATGATGATGATGAAGTTGCAGTTTTAAAAGAAGATTTAAAGAAGGTTTTTAAGCTAAGAGATTTGGGAAATTTACAATATTTTCTTGGCTTGGAAATTGCAAGATCAGCCACGGGTATTTCAGTTTGTCAAAGAAAGTATGCTTTGGAATTGTTGGAAGACACAAACTTGTTGGCTTGTAAGCCTTCTAGTATTCCCATGGAACCAAGTATTAAACTGATACAAGATGGTCCCGATGCTTTACTTGATGATCCTTCTTCTTATAGACGATTAGTAGGTAAACTGATGTACTTAACCATCACCCGGCCGGATATTACCTATGCTGTGAACAAGCTTTGTCAATTTGCTTCTTCACCAAAGGAATCACACATGAAAGCGGCTTTAAAAGTTTTACACTACATCAAAGGAACAGTTGGTCATGGTTTGTTTTATTCTGCTCAGAGTGATCTTACTTTAAAAGCTTTTACAGATGCTGATTGGGGATCATGTCCGGATACAAGAAGATCAACATCTGGCTTTTGTATGTTTCTTGGAGACTCCTTAATATCTTGGAAATCAAAGAAACAGAACACAGTCTCCCATTCCTCTGCTGAATCTGAATATAGAGCTATGCAGTTTGCAGTTAGAGAAGTTGCTTGGCTGGTTAGTTTACTCTCTGAATTTGAAGTTCCTCAATCAAAGCCTGTTCCATTTTTCTGTGATTCTACTGCAGCAATTCACATTGCCAATAATGCTGTGTTTCATGAACGAACTAAACATGTGGAGATGGACTGTCATATAGTTCGAGATCGTATTGTCAGTGGCCTTATCAAAACTTTACATGTCAAGACTGATTCACAGTTGGCTGATGTTTTCACCAAGCCATTGTTTCCAGCACAGTTTGGTTCTCTCATTGGCAAGATGTCATTAAAATCAATTTACTTGCCATCTTGAGGGAGGGTATTAGACTAAGATAGTGGTTTAACATTAAACCATTCATTAAGTCTGTAAACCGACTGGTATGTGATAAACCAGATTGTTATTTTGAGTATAAATATTGTACGATGCTCATTGATTGAAGTCAAGCTGAATAACAGAATTAACAAACTTTTCTCTCTCATCTTCTTCTACAATTCTTCATGAATCTTTCTAACATTGACATAAAATCTATTTGTGTTTCCACAAAAAAATGAAACATTTGTTTTTACATTTTTGGGAACATTTTTTTTCCCAAAACAAAGTTGGACGTAAACCATCTGGACACGTTACAAAAAGGGTTTTTTTTTTGCGCACGAACCAACCATTTTGACGTTTCTAACCATAAAATTTAGGAATTTGTTTTTTTTTTTCACAAAACTTGTAAAATTGCAATTTTGATGGATAATTTCAAAATTATGTTTTTTTTTACCAAAACCATAAATCAAAATGGTTAGCAAAATTGACTCAGCGTCGTCCGTTGTTAACGATAACGGCGTTTGAGTGTTTTCCACACTAATAGAGTTGCTGAGTAATTGTAAACGAAGAAAAGAAAAAAGAGAGAGGAGAAGAAGGGTCAAAGATTATAAACATTACTTAATCAACTCTTTCTTCTTTGTCCTCCTCACAGCTAACATCTCTGTATCTCTCTCAAACCTAAAACTTAAGAAATTCAATTCGTTATTACCTCTTTCACAACCTCTCCCATGTAATTTTAATAAACTTAAAAAATTATTATGAACACATTTGCGACAAAGTCATGTTCACTCACTTCACTCTGCCCAAGAAGTTGATCTCTACATGGATCAGTCTTCAGGTTACTATCTCACTTAATAATATAATATAGGATCAAGGTGTAGTTAAAAAATTGTTATGATTTAGTTTTGGCCCCTAGTTATAGTTATAGATATTTTCACTAGCAAAAATAACCGAATTTTTACATGTCACAAAGATTAGTTGAGCTTAATTAGGACATAGAATATTTAGTTACCAAAAAATATTGTTGTTTAAGGATTATATTGCTAAAAAAAAAAAGACTACATGTTTAGTCATTAAATTGGTAGTTACTATTAAATAACCACTAATGACTAAATTTGTAGTCGATAATAATTAAAATATTTAGTCACTATAATATTTAGTAGTCTGGTGGCAACTATTTAATTAGTTATTAGTCATATTTTAATCAATAATTAATTGTAAATTAGTTATTAGTAGTAAATTAGTGATTTTTTAATTGCCATATAATCATTAATTTGATAATTAAATATGTAGTTACCAACGGTTAAAACCATGTTTTTTATAATATATAATTAAACTAGGGGTGGTCCGCCCTTCGGGCGAATTTTTAG
>ASXC01023771.1:0-10217 GCA_000411055.1 Leavenworthia alabamica
TGATAGACTCAAAGAAGATGTGATAATGTTGATTGATAAACAAAAGATAGTAGCAGAGACCGAAGAGGAAGGAAGTGGCTGAATGAAGAAGATGTGAAGTGGTAGGAAGACTCTACTTCTATGAGAGGGTTTGATTTACTTAATATTATTAATACTCTGCGTTTTAAGATATAAGTCATATCGTTGTATTTAAAGAACATTACTGTTCACAACTTAAGGGATCAAAAATATTAATCAAAATTACTAAGGTTTCAACCTTATTTCAGTTTACAACAGTAAACGAAAACCTAAAAATCCATTTGATAATCACGTTCTTATCAGAGTCCGGCGAGGCCCTACCATACTCTAAACTAAACCAAACACTTATTTAGGAAACCAAAATAATTTAGAAAAGTTGGTATATATTTGTATTGAATTATAAATAAGTTACCAAAAAAGATAATAAATTAATATGAATTTTTATTGAATTAAAATTTACTAGCTATATAGTATGCAACTATGCATAAAGGTGAACATCAATTTAATCTGTTTTGTTTAATTTAGATTATAGTCGAAATATAATTTTGGTTATGTGTCTTCTGATTTTATTCAATAAAATGTATTTTCACTAACATTAAATGTAGTAGTAATTAACATATAATATATTGTAAGAATTTTAAAATATATAAAATGAGCAGGAACCACAAGTGAAAGGTCAATGGTCAAACTGACTCTAATTTTACAAAAGTTAAACTTTCAATCTCTATTAATGGCTCATCATCTCAGTTTAAAATAAACCATGTGATAAACACTAGCAATCATTTTGAAGATAAGAGTTCGTTCAAGAAACCATAATACCTGAAAATCAAGAATACAATCTTAAGTGTTGGATTTGGTTAAACAAGCTAGGTAAGATTTCTATTCAAATATTTAAGTTTTTTAAACTAAATTTTTAAAACAATAAAAACTATTTACTTTAAAATTATTATAGATCTCAAATTTTGCAACAAAAACACAAAAAAAAATATTAATAAAACATCTGTGTGTACTTATGCTAATGTTCGAAACTGAAGCATAATAATAACATTGAATAGAGGGAAAAAGAAAGAATAAAATGAGATATTGTTTTTAATTATTTGGATTTATATTTATGAAATTACAATTTATAATAATATATCAAATCTTGAACAAAATTAAATTCTAGTATATTCTATTTAAGATTATTAATAAATATTTTAAAAGAATTTTGACCTTTACCCATCCTTTCTATCTTTTTTAGATTTTTCCTTTATTACAAACTTATATTTAAAGTCTTAGTATCTGACTCATTAGATTTTTTTTAATAGTATAAATTTTGACTCAATAATATCCATATATTACATCTCAATCGAAATTGAACATCCCTTCACATAAAAAAAAAGACAGAGAAATTGGAGATCAAAGTTATGGAGAATGAGACCAAGAGAGAAAAGCTAGTTTACTTGGCTAAGCTGGCTTACCAAACTAAAAGATATGATGGTATATACATATTCTCAAACTGATCATTTATTTTCATATACTCAAGCCATATGTTATGTTGTGTGGAGATTTCAAATATTAAATCATATTAAATAAAACTGTTGTGACAGATATGATAAAATGTATGAGAAAAGTATGTGAGCATGATATAGAGTTAAGTGAAGAGGAGAGAGAACTACTTGCAATTGGGTACAAGAATGTGATGGAAACTAAGAGAGCTTCATTCCATTGAAAAAAACGAAGAAGACTCCAAAGGAAACAACAAAAACATGAATAAATTAATACATAAAGAACAAGAGACAATTAAAAATGAGTTTCTCAATGTTTTTAATGATATATTGTCTCTCATAGATTCTCATCTCATTCCGACAACGACCAATGTCGAATCATCTGTCTTTTACTATAGAATGTACGTTATATAACACAACATCATCATCTTATAATTTTTTTTAATCTTTTTGTTAATTTTTGTGTTATTGGTATATGTAGGAAAGGAGACTATTTTAGATACATGACAGAGTTTAGTTCTGATACTGAACGTAAAAAAATTGAGGATAATTCTCTTGAAGCTTATAAGGTAATCTTTTTTAATCATATATTATATCAAAAATATCATTTGGTTACTCTATTTTTTATTATTGTAATATTTTATAGGTTGGAATGGAAATGGCCGAAACTGGTTTATCACCAACGAATTTGGTTAGACTTGGTTTAGCTTTGAACTTCTCAATTTTTTATCATGTGACAATTAACTCAAATGAAAGGTAAATCAAACCCTATTTTTTTATTTTCTTTAAATGTGTTATAAAATATATATTATATCAAAATATACAGCGCATGTAAAGTGGCTAAAAAAGCTTATGAAGAAGCAATGAGTCAACTCGATGGCCTTGACAAGCAATTATACAAAGAACGCAAATTTATCATAGAGTTACTTAAATCTAATATTTCCGTGTGGACATTAAACGACGGTAATGTTTTTTTTTCAATTTACGGTTAAATTATTTTTATTTATTTTATTGTATTGTCTAATATATATTAATATAAAAACATTAAATTTTTGCAGAGCAGAATTCTAAAATCAAGAAAAGTAAAGAAGAAGACTAAAACATGTGTTTGAAACTATATGGTAAATCTTTGCTCGTAACATGTGTTACAAGTCTTTTGTTAAGACAATACAAACATGTTTATTCAAGATGTTATAAGACTTTATTTTAATGTTTAAAAAAACTTATTAATGATAGATAAGAAAGAAGAAGAGATATGTACCAAAGAAAGAGATTAAAAATAACAGAGACAACTCTGTTAATTATAAAAATTCACTTTCATAATGGCGAAATTGATATATGGCTCCAGAACAAAGCTAACAAGAATGGATCTTGCTGCTGAAAGAAGAGGCATCTTTCTTATATCAAATTAATCGATCAATAAACCTTATTTGAATATACCTATAATAATTACACTCAAAATTATTTGAAGATATTAAATATGAACAAATCGAGAATGGAGCAAAACAAATGTTAACGAGTTTGATTATATATAAACATTGAAGATGAGCATTGGTATATATTTATAATAGAGTGCGGCGCCTTGTTTTATTGTTTCAAAACCCTAGTTCCCCTTAAACTTAAACGTTTAATGGGCCATAACAGGCCCATTTAGTTTAATGGGTTAATGTATGTTAGTAAAAACAAGAAGCATCGTGGCCTATTACTCAACCATATATTATACTTTTATATTACATTTTTCCCTTTTCTTATGTGTATTTATCAATGGTATACACTTAAAAATATTTTCTTGTCACACTTATTTATCTTACCTTGAATATAGCTATAGTCAGTATCTATAAATGTTTTGATACCTATAATTATTCAATGCAAACGTACTGATAGGTTCAGAGATCTAAAGCATGATGATCATTCATAGTATATACATAACTTTGTCCATATTATATCTACTAGCTACTATGGCTCATATTCTTCCGTACAAATATCATAGATTCAGTAACATTGAAATAACCTAGCATAAGAGTTTAAGCAAATTTGTTGGTTTAAACAGTTTTGTAGAGCTGTGATCATGTGGATGCATGAACTTGCAGTTAGGACAAACTGGAATTGATGTGCATAGCATAACCAACATGTGACATTTCATGCACACTTTTGTTACCATCTCTTGTTCTTTGTGATCATCATCATCACCTTCAAACGCTAGCCAAGAAGGTGATCGGCTTAATCCTCTCCCACTTATGTTCTTCAAATCTTTACCCTTTGGTGATATTGTTTCATTGTGATTTGAGGATTCATCTCTCTTTTGTGTGGTTTTTGAAGGTGAGTATGAAGGTGAAAGGTTCAGCTCTAGGTCTAAACTCATCTGAGGTCGTTCAACAATCACCGCATCTTTGGAATATGTTCTTGAATAGCCCTAAAAATATGAATAACCATGTTTTAGATGCATGTTTATACGCATATATAGTTATTATTATACATATATATAAATCAATATATTACCTTAGCATGCAAATCTAAAGGTAGAGTAGTGTGTAGGTGACGTTCAAAGTCAAAGCTAGTTGATCTCATACTCTTTGAATTAGGTCGTTCATTGAACAAAGTAGTGCTCTTAAGTTTGCTATGTGATTGATCTTCTTGTTTACTCTTCTTGAATGAATTGTGAAACTCTTCTCCACAGATTGTGAACTCTCTCTTTCTTGAGTAGAGACTTCCTTCTTGTTGAGAAACCATTAGTTTAGGTCTTTAGTTTACTTTAGTTTTCCAAAGATTGATCTTGTGAAGAAAAGAGCAAACAGATTTAAAGAGTATGTGAAGATCATCTCTTTATATATACATGTGTAGAAAACTCTCCAGGGGAGTTATTGTCTTCACCGGTTCATATAGAGTAATTGAATTAAATACCAATTTAATACTAACAAAAAATTGGTTGATAAATTAGATATATTTATTAATTTTCTTGGAAATAAAATTGTTTTCTATACTATTGCATTTAATTTAAATATTTTAAATTTTTTTGCAATAAAAAAAAAAAGAAGTAATGTGAAGCATGATGTGTGAGTTCCAAGTTGGGTGTATACAATAACTCCAAACAATCTTATTTAGTGCTTAGATGTGAAGTGTTAACCAATTTCTCCTTATGTTTTTTTTCATCATCATCATCATCATCATCATTATTATCATATTGATGTATGATGCATGTAGGTGGTTCATATATTAACTACCAAAATGTTCTTAAATCATAATTATGAATGTAAGTATGTGGACATGTCATGTATGATGATGATAATGGAAGTCGGAAGATATGAAGGAAGAAGAAGAAGAAAGTTCAATAAATGGGAGAGACAATAATAAAGAGAGTTAAAGATTGGGAGGTTGATGAATTGATGAAGGTCGATGCAACTTTAATACTCACATTAACTCCAACTCTCATTTTTGGATATAATAACACTAATATACATATCATTAACCAACCTCCCTAATCCCTATACAACTTTATTATTATTATAATTTTTTCACAACCTAAAAAATATTAATATTAAATTCTAACTAGTTTCCTCATAAATTCAATATTATTTCTTTTTGAATATATTAAAATATTTAATAAAAATAATAAGGATGGGAATACATGCTTTTAAAGCTTTCCAACGTCCACTCCTCCATGCATGCAACTACAATTAAGATCCATGTCTCTTAAGTCTTATCTTCAATTTATTTCGTACTATAAACTTTTAATTTAATAAATTCAGAAATAAGAAATATAAAAAAATGTTTGAAAGCTACAAGAATTAAATTACATGGTTAGATGGAAGATCATAATTATTTTTCTGAAATAAATTAGTTGTTATTTCCTGGTGGAAGAATTTAATATTCATGAGTACATGTCTATCTGTTTCCATTAAATAATTTTGAGCCGATTATAAATGCAATTTTTTAACTATATGCATTAAAGTATATAGTATATTTTTCCATCATGCATTGAAGTATATATCTACTTTTCATGAAACATAAATTTTGTCATACATTTGGGAGAAAAATATCCGTCAAAACTATCAGAATTACTACAATAAATTTTTATAACATACTTTCTCCATTTTAAACTTTATTTTTGTTTCCTAAAAATGTCATTAGTTTAAAAATGTATATTTTAAAACTAAAATTTTATATTTATCTCTATTATTTTCGCTTTTTAATTAAGAAAACTTATTAAATGTGGTAATTAAAATATATATTTTTCACGTGCGCAGGGATCAAACACATCTGTCCCATTGCTTTTGAGTTTAAACCCTTTGTACTATTTTAAGTAGTCTCGATTCTAACAGTGTTATCGTCCTCTTAGATCGGCTTATATTAATGTAAAAATAGTCAACAACATATAATAGAAAAAGCAACATCTAAGTTTATACAACTAAACAATTTTGTTGGAAACAAAATGCATGTGACAACGAACATTAAATATGTTCTTATTAATTATAGTTGATTTGCCCAAGAATTAGGTTTGAGGAAATGTGTTGATTGTGTGAAATAAATGCATAACCCACGAAAATTATACTATATGTCAAATAAAACTTAAATACAATGGATTTATATCTTGAATTTGTCTGCCCGAAAAAATATATAATGAGATATAGTATTTTGCTTATCCTTATCAGCAGTTTATATATTATTATTTTATCAATATATAGAAGGCATATTATAGGGTTTAAGTTCATGTAAATATAAATATGTAATGCTACGACACAATTATTTGACTACAAGAAAATTCATTCAACTTTGTTTAAAACTATAGAGTATAAACTATATACTATAGAATTGGTTTAGATATTATGATAGTTTTGTGAATAATAGGGATTGGAGTTATTTATTCGTTGGGATCGGTGAATTGAGACTTAAAATGCGGTTCAACTATTTCAACGGCTTCTTTGATATTATTGTATATAGCCTTATCACTATAAGTCTCCATCTTTACGAGTTGCTAATTAATGTAACCATAACATTATTTTATTTTTATATATAATGTCTTTCTTTTATCACAAATGATTCTCAAATAGAAAATAAAACAATCCAGACTGCTTCTGCAGAGTGAGTTGAAGTCCTGAGGTTCAAGAACAGGTAAGGTTGCTTACAGTTGTAGGAACAATGGGCTTTGTTACATTAACTACTTTGTTTCTTTGTATCAAAGATGACCAATACATGAGAGAGTAGTTGTTTATGTGCCCATACCAAATGGGCCCAAAAGACATAATATGTAATCTCAGAGCAAAAAAATGGGCCCAAAACAATTATAGATAACACACTACACTATACAAATGCGACATGACCTAAATTGAAGTCTTTTAAAATATTTGGGCTTTAGGCCCATAACGACTGAATTATTTAAGAAACAAAATAATAAGTATTTAGGTCACTCCTGTCGGATTATAAGGGTATTTACGTCAATTCAACTTAGACATGATTGGAAAATGTAATAAGTCAGATGCTGTCAGACTCTTATCAGTCTCACATCTTTTTCCTCACTTCGAAACTAATGGCTAAAGTGATTCTTCTTCTTCCTCTTCTTCTTCTCCTGTCGTTTATCATCCATGGCGTTGACTCATATCCTCCGCCTCACGCCTGCGACGCTTCGAACCCATCCACGAAACTCTTCCAGTTCTGCCGCACTGACCTTCCAATAAGCCAGCGAGCACGAGATCTTGTCTCAAGGCTAACCATTGACGAGAAGATCTCGCAGCTAGTGAATACAGCTCCAGGGATACCACGTCTTGGAGTTCCGGCGTACGAGTGGTGGTCAGAAGCTTTACACGGAGTAGCTGACGTTGGTCCTACTCCTGGAATCCGGTTTAATGGTACGGTTAAAGCAGCCACTAGCTTTCCTCAAGTCATTCTAACCGCCGCTTCATTCGACTCCTATGAATGGTTCCGCATTGCTCAAGTTCGTCTTCTCTCATCATTTTCTTGTTTTTTTTTTTAATTTAATCAATTTAATAACCTTACGGTTTCACTAATATTTTAATATTTAGTAAGCTTTTGTTGTATGGATTTTTTGAAGTTTTAGTCTAACTAGTGTCCAAAATTTCTAATTAATATCGAAAATAATAATAAATTAATAGTGAAATAACATGAAATAATTAGTATAACTTTATAAATAATTTAATATTAATTGTTTAACGGTTAAACTTAAATTTTATGGTATTTTTGTGGTTTAATGTTAATCTCTAGAAGTAGAACTTGTTTTTGTAATAATTAAGATATTTATTATTAATAATTGGAAGAAATATTAAATGAAATGTTTTTAAACTATTACTTATAGGTGATAGGAAAGGAAGCAAGAGGATTGTATAATGCAGGACAAGCTAAGGGAATGACATTTTGGGCACCTAACATTAATATATTTAGGGATCCACGATGGGGAAGAGGCCAAGAAACTCCCGGCGAGGATCCAACTGTCACCGGAGCTTATGCGGTGGCTTACGTTAGAGGACTACAAGGAGACTCTTTCGACGGTAGGAAAAGACTCTCCGGTCACCTCCAAGCCTCGGCTTGTTGTAAGCATTTCACGGCTTACGATCTTGACCGTTGGAAAGGTATCACTCGCTACGTTTTCAATGCTCAGGTAATAATATCACTTTTTAACCTTTATGACTCTATCTTTTGCATTTGTTAGTCATTTTTTTCTCAAACAAATAAAATAGTTTTTGTTTTTTTATTATAAAGTGTGATCTTTAGATTATGGCAGTGGCATAATTCCGTTTTTATAGTTTTAAAATTACTCATTGATTGCACTCTTTACGTCTTGTCATGTGCTAATCTTTATGTCTTGTCATGATTATGAGTATGTACGTTGATTATCATTCTATAATATAATTAATCAGAAACAAAAAATATGTCACAAAGTAATTTTATTATACTACAAAAAAAATATTGTCGACTGATTATATTACCTATCTTATTTATATATTTTTCCAAATGCATCCATTTTATTAATTATATAGGAAAAAATGTTTATTAATAAAATTTTCAGTAAACTTTTATATATGTGAAATATGCTAAATAATAATTAAGGTTGGATATCTATAAACACCACAAAAACCTTAAAAATAAATATATATCTCGTTTTTCTTAATCTCATGTTAATTATATTATATTCATTCAATAATACAATTCTTTTATTTTATTTCTAAAGGTGAGCTTGGCTGACCTGGCGGAGACATACCAACCACCATTCAAGAAATGCATAGAAGAAGGCCGAGCCAGTGGCATCATGTGCGCTTATAACCGAGTCAACGGCATTCCCTCTTGCGCTGACCCTAATCTCTTGACTCGAACCGCTCGTGGCCTTTGGCATTTCCATGGGTTCGTTCCTCTCCTCTTCTCTATCACCTCTTCAAAGCAACTCTGATAATTAACATTATAATTGTCTTTTATCTTCAGATACATAACATCAGATTGTGACGCTGTCTCAATCATCTACGATGATCAAGGCTACGCTAAAACCCCTGAAGACGCCGTTGCTGATGTCCTCAAAGCCGGCATGGACGTAAACTGTGGATCATACTTACAAAAACACACTAAATCAGCTTTGCAAAAGAAAAAAGTGTCTGAATCAGACATTGACAGAGCTTTACTCAATCTCTTCTCCGTTAGGATTCGTCTTGGTCTCTTTAACGGCGATCCAACAAAACAGACTTACGGAAACATTAGTCCTAACGACGTTTGTTCTCCAGCTCATCAAGCTTTAGCACTTGAAGCTGCTCGTAACGGTATAGTTCTCTTAAAAAACACTCTTAAACTCCTTCCTTTCTCAAAACGCAGCGTTTCAAAGTTAGCTATAATTGGTCCAAACGCTTTCACCGCTAAAACACTTCTTGGAAACTACGCTGGTCCACCTTGTAAAACTATAACTCCTCTTGATGCTTTACGTCGTTACATCAAGAACGCTGTTTACCATAAAGGATGTGATTCAGTAGCTTGTTCTACTGCTTCGATTGATAAAGCTGTTGCAATCTCAAGAAACGCTGATCATGTGATCTTGATTATGGGATTAGACCAGACTCAAGAGAGAGAAGATATGGACCGTGTGAACCTTAGTCTTCCAGGGAAGCAACGAGAGCTTATAATAAGTGTTGCAAATGCTTCAAAGAAACCTGTGGTTCTTGTTCTGTTATGTGGTGGTCCTGTTGATATCTCATTTGCTACGAGTAATGATAAGATTGGTAGTATTATATGGGCTGGTTATCCAGGAGAAGCTGGAGGTATTGCTCTTGCTGAGATCATATTTGGAGATCACAATCCTGGTGAGTCTATAAGAGACAAAGCTTTGAATATGTTTTCTATGTTTTTGATTATTCTCATGTGTTGTTGTAGGTGGGAGATTACCTATAACTTGGTATCCTCAGAGCTTTGTGAACGTGAAGATGACAGATATGAGAATGAGATCTGCATATGGATATCCAGGAAGAACTTACAAGTTCTATAAAGGTCCTAAAGTGTATGAGTTTGGTCATGGTCTTAGTTACTCAACTTACACTTACAAGTTCAAGAATCTAGGTGAAACCAATCTTTACTTAAACCAATCCAAACCTCAAACCAACTCAGACTCTATCCCGTACACTCTTGTTTCGGACATGAAGAAAGAAGGATGTGATTTAGCCAAGACTAAGGTCATTGTTACCGTTGAGAATCAAGGAGAAATGGCGGGAAAGCATCCAGTGTTGT
>ASXC01023772.1:0-10239 GCA_000411055.1 Leavenworthia alabamica
TTTAAATTTTGTCTTTCACAACAACAAATATTAGTAAATTACTAATTACGGTCTCAAAGATCAACCATCTCTAAAATTTGACATCTTATGAAAGTCGATCTAAAACCAAATTTTGAATTTCAACCACAACTTAACAGGTATATGTATATATGAGTTTTTGAGAATTAAAAAATATACAAAATTCTTGAGTCTATAATTTACATGTTATGTTTTTTATATAAGATGTGAGTTTCTATTGCCAAAATGCAACAACATAATTTACAAAAAAAACATAATTTACAAATGCTTATGAACAACGAGGTTTCATGTCCCAGAACAAAAAAAAAATCCAGGTTGAAACTAAAACAAGACTTATTATATTAACGAATGAATCCGCCCATCAGTGATCAGTTGCTTTCTTGTCAAACCCCTAAGAAATGTATTGTGAATTTAAGAGAAAGCTTGACCAATCTTAGTGGAAATTAATGTAATGATTTTGTTTTTGTACCATATTGATCAGTGATGACAGTCGATGTGCAACCGTATCATTGGACCTTGGTTAATGGTTGCGTCTAGTTATATAGAGATCACAAAGACGTTAGCAAAACATATTTAAAAAAACTATATATTCTTATAAATATAAACTTTAGTTTAAAATAAGATCCAATATTTGAATTTTGTATGGGTCCAAGATATTTCAATACTGACCCTTGTCTATGCGGATTCCAACTTTAACCACACCACCTTATACATATCCCCTTCACATCCCTTTACTTCTTATCTTTCCCTTTCCACCATCTCTATCTCCTCTTTCTCTCTTTCAGACCAAAACCAAAAAACGTTGTAAGATGCAAGAACTACCAGATTGCTTGTACAAGGCAAACCAACCAACCCTAATCACTCCTATATCTTCCACACCAACTCACTCTCTTTACCTTTCCAATCTTGATGACCATCATTTTCTTAGATTCTCTATTAAGTACCTTTACCTTTTCCAAAACTCTATCTCCTCACTCACCCTAAAACATTCTCTTTCTAGGGTTCTTGTTGATTACTATCCTTTAGCTGGTCGGATCAAAGTCTCTAATGACCAAAACAAGCTTGAGGTTGATTGTAATGGTGATGGCGCTGTTTTCGCAGAAGGTTGCATGGATATAACTTGTCAGGACTTTCTTCAGTTTTGTCCCAGACCAAACAAGTCTTGGAGGAAGCTTTTGTTTAAGGTTCAATCTCAGAGTTTCTTGGATATACCTCTTCTTGTTATACAGGTTTGTATTTTATTTTTTATTTTTCTACTAAGCAACTTATGATCTCAATAATGAAGTCAAAACTATGGTTTATATTATTTTCATATTATACTCGATTTTTTATTGTGGAGGGGGATGAATGTTACTCGAATATTTTAGGTTTCATAAAGTTAGTTTGATAGATTGGTTTGTTTAGTTTAAATATATATAAAGTATAATACGAATAATCAAACAGTTCAGATTGTTTTTTTTATATTCGTGACTCTTAATTTGATACGGCCACTTTTATTATTTTTCGATAAGAAATGTATACTTTTATGATCGTGCAATATTGTATTCGATGTATCAATAATATAAAGGTTTATTTTACCACATTTCTTCTTAAAATACGTTAACTTTAATAAAGAGATTTGTTTGACAAAAAAGATAGCTACATAGAAAATAAGTTTGTCTGTACAATTATTCTTTTTTTCTTTTAATTATTGCTTACAATAAAAAAGAAAAAAAAATTAATGCTTAAATAAAACTTCAGTAATATATTCAAACAACATTTATTGTTTTAACATAAATTTATTTATATATTTATTAACTATAAATCTTTCTAGATATTTTAATTTTTTTACTGATTACAAATATTTTTATGTGACTTGTATATTTTCTGTCATAAAAATTAGCATGAAAGTATTTTGACGTGTTATTAAAAGCATTATGGTCAATTACATTAGTATTGAGACAATTCCATTACCATATATGTATTATAAAAAAAATTTATGTAATGCAATTACATCAAAACCAATGCAATGAACAACAATACCTTTACTAACAAATCAAACTATTTTGATGTTCATTCTTATGCTAACACTCATTCTTATTTAAAACTAGATTGGTCTTTTATAATATTATTTGAACTGTTGTCCCAAATTTTTATCCGATGTGGGATATTGAATAAATACACACGAAATTATTGATTAAATAATATGTATTTGTTTTTTAAATTCAAGTTAATTTATATTAATTATATGTATTATATAATAATTTAAAATGTTTATAATAATAGGAAAATAAAATAATTATTATTTTCTAAATATATTTGTTTAAGAGATAAAAAAATATTTATAAAAGAAATTAAAATTAGTATTAGTTTTTTTACTATTAAAGTTGAGATTATTTGAATATAGTAATAAATATTTCATTTTTAGTAGTGTTTGGATATAACAATAAAATACAATGATGATAAAATTTTAAATTGTAAATAAAAACAAATATCATTCTCGTAAATGGTTGAACATGTGAACCTTACAAAGTTGTTATTTAATGGCTCAGGTGACTCATCTCCGTTGCGGAGGTATGATCCTCTGCACCGCGATCAATCATTGCCTCTGTGATGGCATCGGCACATCACAGTTCCTACATGCATGGGCCCATGCACACACTACCGATACTCATCTTCCGATCCAACCATTCCACTCTCGCCACGTGTTAGATCCGCGAAAGCCTCCACGTGTCACACACTCACATCCCGGATTCACCCAGACCACAACCATAGACAAAAAAAACTCGACCCTTGACAATGACATTTGCAAGTATTTACAGTCCCAACCCCTAACTCCCACCACCTTAACCTTCACCTCATCTCTTATCCTACGCCTAAAGAAAACATGCACTCCCTCGCTAAAATGCACCACATTCGAAGCACTAGCGGCTCACACGTGGTCCTCGTGGGCTCGATCTCTTGAACTACCGTTGACCATGTTGGTCAAACTCTTATTCTCTGTTAATATAAGGAAAAGGTTAACTCCACAACTTCCCCAAGGTTATTACGGTAACGGATTCGTCTTAGCTTGCGCGGAGAGCAAGGTGAATGACCTAGTCAACGGTAATATTTACCACGCGGTAAAAATAATACAAGAGGCGAAAGAGAAAATAACCAACGACTATGTAAGATCAACAATAGATTTACTAGAGGATAAAACAGTAAAAACTGATGTCTCATGCAGTTTGGTTATTTCACAATGGGCGAAACTGGGGTTAGAGGAGTTGGACTTTGGAGGTGGAAAGCCTATGTATATGGGTCCTTTGACGAGTGATATTTACTGTTTATTTTTACCAGTGGCCGGAAACTATGATGCCATTAGGGTTCAGATGTCATTGCCGGAGGATGTTGTGAAGAGGCTAGAGTATCACATGGTTAGGTTTGTAGATGAAAAAGATAGTAAAGAAGTGATTGTTGCATAATAAAGTTTTTATTTAATGATGATTTTATATAGTGGTGTATCATGAAAAACAAAAATTGAGTGGATTCTATGAAGAAAGTCTCTAGGTGTCAATTTTTGAGTGATTTTTGTCACCCAATAAAAAAGTCACTCTATAAAACCACTTAAGATTAGTGCATATTTAGGCTGATAGTAATATTATATTAATATTAATAATATATTACAGAAAACAATGCTGCTAATAGTTATCTATCAAATCAAATCCGTTGAAGGTTCTGATCTCTTTCCAACAAATTTCTATGAAGCTGAGTGACTTTAAAAGGAGTTTATTTATATCTAATCCATTTGCTCCATTTATTATGTCACATAGAAAAACTCCAACTATAATTTAGTTTGAATATTATTCATTAGTTTATTTATAGAAACGTTCAAGAAGATAATGATATGCATTAACCAAACAAGAAATATTATTGATGTTAAGTAAGTTTTACATAAATAAGTAATTATTATTTTAAATATATTATTTTCTCTCACCAAAAATTATTTTGATTAATATTATCTGATAAATAATTTCCAATTTATATCCTGAAATTTACAATTTTAAAAAAATAGAAAAACAATTTTTGTCGAACAAATTATAAACCTAAAACATCAATACTTTAGAAACATATAAAATATATATCTAATTATACTAAATGAGCAGTAATCTTTCCAATAACTTTTAATGATGTGTCAATTCAACGAATTTTTGACATTAAATTTTATACAAATGAATATTTTAATATTATTTATTATAATTAATTAATTAAAAATTTTAAAAGAAAAAGAAAACGTAATACTTTTTTATTAATTTTTTCTTCCACCACTTATTCCACTTCTCTTTCTTTTTCCCAAAACTCTATGATTTATTCTTAAAACACTAATTTCATAATTATTTTTTCACTCTAAATCTTCTTTTCTTTTTGAATAAATTATATATACAAATTCTCTCTCTTCTTTGCCATGCAATTCTTGAAAAATCAATGAGCAACATAGCATCATTTTCAGAAATGAGAAATCTTATCCGAAACAAAAAACCTAAGTTGAAAATCAATGTAAGTCATCTTCTCCAAATTTTTAACAACAATGATTAACGATTTTTTATTTCTCTCTCACAAACAGGAAGGAAGTTATAAGCAGTGGCGGAGCCATAATATTTAGTCAGAAATGTCATAAATTTAGTTTAAAATAAAAAATGTTTATTATAAATAATCATTTCAAAAATAAATTATGTATTTTTTATGTTTTATAAATTTTTATCCCAATGTAATATATAAAACTAGAAGTGAAAAGAATATAAGTTTGTAGAAAAGTTTAAATTGTAGAGAAGTTTAAAAAAAAAGTAAGTAAAAATTTTGTTTAAAATTTAATTAATATAACAATGTAGAAAGAATATAAGTTTTTATATAGAAATTAGAATTAAAATGTGAATTATAAATATAAATATGAAGAAAAAGATAAAAAGAAGGTGAAGCAAATATATAGGGAGGCTAGGGTTACTACATTTAGTTTTGTGTTAAATTTGGTTATTAATTTAGATATTTTTTAGCTTATTTAATATGCTTTTTATTACAAAAAAAATTAATGAAATTTTGTAACTAAAGCGTACATATTACATTTAAAACACGATTTGGGGATCTAGGGTTTGAAATGTTGAAGTTTTCAATCGGCGATTCCAATCGGTCTTTAATTTATGGGCTCAATGGTTTATGGAATTCAAGGCAGTTTAAACAAAGGTTAAGTCGATTTTGGCCAAAAGGAACAACTAAAGGGATAGCGGATACAGAGGTTATAGGGTCGGATCTATATATGTTAAAGCTACATGGCGGGACATTGAGGACAACGAAGGCAGATCCTGAAGATGTAATTTATGGTAAATCGTTCAGTCGACTATCGGTCTGGTATGGGATATTTCATTTACATCAATTACAAATAATACGGATCTATGCATGTGGTTTCACAACAAGTCTAATGGTGGATTTTAAGTTCATATCATTTCTTTTTTACATATCTGTTTGGTCCTATCTATGGGGATCTATTTTGTAGGTGAGAAGAGATTGAAGACTATCGAGAGGAAAGATTATACTTGTACGGTTATATCGGCGGAGTTATTGGACAGTCAAGGATGGATAAGAATGGAAACAAAGACAGGAATGGCGGTCTTACTACATATCCTCATTGGGGAGCTAACAGGGATACAGGGAAGCTCAATCAATATCTATTGGATAAATAGTATGTATATCTAAGGTTACAGTATAATCGGTTACTATTTATAATACAAATAATAGGGAATTTGGAGATGAATGCAATATATCAGAAAATGAGTAGATATATTTGGTCGAATGCTATGTCTTATAGAGTATCTATTGGGAATATGTATGATTGTCGGAATCGGGTTGTATTGAGAAGATATATAGCTGTCTTATTTTTAGCTTTGATGGGCAGTGGGAGATCTAGGTTCATAAATATTGATAGGATAAAATCACTCTCAAGATTGATAGATAATTGGTGTTTGACAGTCTGGTTTATTATATTGATTTTAAGTATAAATCTCAAGTTTATTTGCTTATATTAATTATTATTTGGTTAAGGATTGGGAATATATGAGAGGGTTTAATGGGAGATATTTGTTTGGTTCTTATGAAGGAAACAAATCATAGAATCCTCTATTTTAATTATCATTATTATAAATCACCACGTATAGGACAGAGACACCAATCAAGGATTATGTGGGGTTTAAGGTTTAATTACGAAATAAACATTAATGTCGAGGAGATATGGGAGACTGGCTATAAATTAACTTGCTTATCTCAGCATTTTAGTCATCACTTTCTTAGCACTAATTTTTTTTCATACTCTTTCAATCGGTTTCTTTGTGTTTTTAAGCAAAAGAGTGAAAATATCTCAGTCAAGTTTGATTGTGTCAAAAAATGGGGAACAAAGGTCCACAAGGCCTACCAAACTGAGGATTACGGTTCTGATGTTTGATAATTCTGCCCTCATACAAGGGTACTCAAACAGTATCATTGGTAGATGTATGAACCCAATGGTGCAGGATATGAATTCTTTGCTAACGATGTTACCAAAGATCTGGAAAATGGAGGAAAAGGTTGTCGGTGCTGACTTGGGTTTAGGGCGTTTTCAATTTGATTTCGACGATGAAAGTGATATTTAGGTTGTTTTATGTATGGAACCGCTACACTTCGACTACTGGATGTTATCAGTGGTCAGGTGGAGCCCGGTGGTAGAGCCCAACTATTCTTCATCCATAAAGTTTTGGATAAGGGTAAAGGGTATATCTTTGCATTTTTGGGCATACCAAACATTTGAGAAAGTTGGTGCTGCTTTAGGAGAGGTGGGTGAAATTGATGTGAATGGGGGTCGGATTGAAGTCACACTAGATGGTTTTAAACCACTTGTGTTTGATATGCTGGTGGATTTTGAAACATTGAATAACACGCTGGTGGAGGTTCCTGTAAAACTAGCGTATGAAAGATTATTCGGTTATTGCCAAAACTGTTTTAGCTTGTGTTATGATGCCTCCCGATGCCCAGTTTACGGGCCTGATACAAGGGTGGACCGGAAAAGATTTGGGCCTAGGGAGGATAGAAACAGTTATGGGCAAAGAGATGGTAGAAACAACGGTGGTGGTAGGGATGAAGCTGAGCTGCTTAGTTATAAGGGAGTAACTATAAATGGTGTACCAGCTGATGCTAAAAACAAGGGTAAAGAAATGGACCAAGGGATTCCAAAGGGTGGCTATGTTTTCAGAGGATACAATGGGAAATACAATCGCTATGCTGCAGAGTCCTCCTCTAGATAAGGTAAAAGACCTTTACAGATGGTTAACAATGGACATAATGAGGAGTCACAGACAGAGATGCGGATTTCTACTCATCGGAATGTTACAGTGGAGGAGACAGCAAAAGAGAATGAACCAGGAGTGGTGAGAGGACAGATAGCTGAAGTTCAGGAGCAGGAGATGGAGTACAATAATCAGCAGGTAACAAAGAAGGCTTGTCAAAAACTCTTTGGGGAAGGGGGAGATGACATTGGGTCGGAGATGACATCGGGTCGGAGATGAATCCGGATCAGGTGGAGGATCTAACATCGTTGGATGCTGTAATGGAGGGTCAAGTCGGAGGAAGGAGAGATACCATTGGGTACGGAAGGTCTGGAGGTTAAAGCAGGGGAGGAAAATGAATCTTTAATGGCTATGGTAACTGGGGAGGGTGTGAATTCAGGTGAAGTAGTAGTGAATGTGGAGAGGGACATCGCCAAAGGAAAAGGGATTGGTAACATCAAAAAGAAACAGGTTCGTAACAACTTGATCCTAAGAGGTACTTATCTAAAAAGATGAATGTTCAGATTCTTGCATCACCAAGGAAGAAGCTATCGGCTAAAGTGGGAGAGGAAGATGGGGAGAATGGGGATATAGGGACAAAGAAACAGGGAAACAAGATCCCACCATCCATTTAAGAGATCCATAATGAAGGAGAAGTGCATGAAGTTGGTTTGGGGAGGTTTAATTTTAATAATAAAGTCACCACTTGAGCGGTTAATAAACAACCAAGTTTTGGTATTTATTAATGGTTTAAGTCAGTTGACTCTGGTTTCTTGTTGGTTGAATTTCTTTTTAATTATATTTCCATTTGTTTTCAGTTTTTGCTTAAAAGATGTTATCTTATTTAGAGAATATCTCAATATCAATAAAATTATGTTTCTTTGTTTCGGTTATTCGATGGTCAATAGAGTATTCGGAATTCGATGGTTAATGTGGGTCATACTAATGGTTACTATTATTGGTTTTTTATTCAGTATGAGTGTTTCTTTTTGTCTTATATATTCGGTTATTATGGATAATGAGTTCATCTCTAATAGGGTTTTAATTTAATTTGTGCATGTGATATTATATGGTACACTAATTTTGGAAAACAAGGGTCTAATGGATAACGTCGCTGGGCTAAGAAAATGGCCTAGATATGATTATAATATTTTTATGACCCACGCAAGAAATTGATTATTAACTTACAGCTGTATGATGTATTATTTAGGTGGTATTCTTTATGGGTGCATGGGAAAATGTGGGGCTAAAAAACTGGATTGTTGGATTCTACGTATTATTACTATTTTGCAGATTTCTGGATTAATCCATTCATTGGAGTGCATAGGTATTGTTATGAACATGATACTAATGGATATACAAAGGGATGATAGGGTTAGGTTTATTTCAGAATACAAAGAGAACTTAATGAGCAGAATATATCATTTTAGCAGGACATATCCAGTTCATACTATTTTGTTGTATTTCTTATTTTATGAAATTTGTCTTCGTCGTGATTGGTTAAAAATTGATTTAAATAGTATGTTTTACATTAATGTTATGGTGATTCTTATAAGAGGTGTTTATGATCTACTAAAAGTGCAGCAGGAAATTAAAAAAATGGTTATGCTTGGTTATGGTGGCTTTTATTTGGTTCTATTAGGTGTTCAACGGTTGAAAATAATGATGTTAAGTAGTTATCTTGTTATACTGATTAGTATTACATCAATAACAAAATTTATCAATAAAGGTACAAATTGTTACGGTTGGGTTGAGAAAACTAACATTTGGCCCAATTGCTATCACATGGGAGATGAATACATGGAGGATAATATGGTGAGGTTGAATTCAATCATGGATACTAGAGGTGCAAAAATATTATTATGGATCCAAAGGTCAAAGGATTAAATAAAATCTTTTAATAAAAAATTTCGTATATGAAGATATTAAGTTAGAATTGTCAAGATTTAGGAAACAGAACGACAATTGGTTACTTGAGAGAACTACAGAGACAAATTAAACCAGATTTTTTTATTTTTGATTGAAACAAAACAAAATTTCGACTTAGTTCAACGGATTCAAGGGCATTTAGGTTTTACTCAATTAACAACGGTTGAACCAATAGGATTAAGTGGAGGTACAACTGTTTTATATAATAATGATTACGATGCAACGATTAACTTTAAAAATAATAGAATCATTGACTTTGCATTATCTTTTCAAAGGAATTTTTTTTTATTTCTTTTATTTATTGAGATCCGGTACCAAGAAGTAGAGATTTAGTTTGAGAATGACTAAAGAGAATGAGCTTTTTACGGGATGAGCCTTGGATGATAATTGGTGATTTAAATAAAATAAGAGGTAATTATGAAAAGACCGGAGGTCGGTTACGGTCTCAATCAACTTTTTCTGATTTTAACAACATGATAGATATATGCGGATTTTCTGAATTTTCCTGTCGGGGAATCAAATGTCATGGAGAGGTAGACGGGGTAATGAGGTTATAAGATGTAAATTAGATAGAGGACTAGCCAACGATGGGTGGCATAATTTATTTAATAACTCACGTGTAGAATATCAAAGGTTAGTAGGATCGGATCATCGTCCTATGTTGATGAGGCCATCCAGCCGGATATCCTACTGCCGAGACAGGAACCACCCGTGACTCGGAGCAAGACTGACCGTGTCCCGGCCATGAATGATGGACCAATGACCCGGAACAAGGATAAACAGCTTAGGCTGTTATTTGGCCAAGCCACTCAAGAGATCATGGATGATCTCATGCTGAAACCGGCCCAAGTGATTGATGACAACATCACTTGGCCACTCTTGAAGACATCATCGTTTGAAGAAGTCTTCACCATCACTCTTGGTTGAAGACTTCAAAGTCGGTTTAAGGAATGACACTCTTTTACTCTAGCCCGAGTTTTAATCTCAA
>ASXC01023773.1:0-10296 GCA_000411055.1 Leavenworthia alabamica
CCACACTGCCGTCGTGGACGATTTATCGATCTTAGGGCATTACGGTTAGCAGATCGACTTGCCTCCCGTACCCTCCACATACAAGACTCCGGGTTATACCGCAATATCCCGCCCAAGTCACCAAACAATATAAATATATATATATATATATATAGCACAACACTAGTACACAAACATGTGAACAATCAATATGTGAATCATCTAAATAACCTAGGTCCGGTTTAACATGTGAAACAGACTCGATCACAGAGCATAGAGACAGTACACATTTTAGAACTAAAATATCAAGGAAGGGGTAAGGTGAAAGAAAGAGATACGCGGCTAGCCCTCACTTTGGCCACTCAGTTGACTTCACGGTTTAGAACTAATGACACATAATCCCACTTCAAAAGCGAATTTAATCTGCATCGGTTTAAGATAACCGATCAAAAATTAAATCTAATTATTAATCTTTGACATAAATGACTCAATATAATTAATTTAATGAATTCTTAGAATAATTGTCCAAGCCAAATAAATTAATTGAAATAACTAAGTTAATTAATTAAATTAATTTATTGATCCAAATAATGAAGAATCTTAATCCTAAGTTTAAATGGTTTAATAATTAACACATCTTCTCTAACAATCACGTTAGCCACCACCGATCCATTATTCTATTGACAAAAGCACTAAAACCTTACGCCAGCAATTAACTCCAATTCAATCTACTTACGTCTTATGCTTGGATTCAATTTAATGGGATTGATTTTAATAATACAACTTATGCCACTAATAACCAATTGACGTCAATGTCGTAATACCAACACGAACACTTACGACAATTTCAACTGGTAACGTGATCAATTATAAATAATTATTTTAGGTTTAAATTGGTTTATACCTTCACCTAATAATTAAAACCTCACCAAAGAGCAACCATTAACGAAGAAAAATATGAGTTCGTTGATTACCTCTCTCAACGAACCTTCACGTTAGTGTTTAGTGATGATTCAACAGTAGGAGATCTCTCTGCAAGGAAGATGGCTGGCTCTGGCTCGCGTAGAAAATCAGCAGTGGCTGTAGTTGATAATCTGGATCCAGGTTTGAGAAAGGCAGCTGAAATAGTGTTTAGGAGTCTTAAGGTTTATATTATCTTTTTATAGGCTCAAGAAACAAATAGGATTTTAATTGGTGTTGGGCTTTATTTGGACTTTAAACCTTAATTTTGGATCCGGTCTGTTACATAATTATTCTCTAAGAGTCATGATAGATAAAGATGAGACTTACACTGTTAGAAAGATTCATGAAGAATCGTAGAAGAAGATGAGAGAGAAAAGTTTGTTAATTCTGTTATTCAGCTTGACTTCAATCAATGAGCATCGTACAATATTTATACTCAAAATACCAATCTGGTTTATCACATACCAGTCGGTTTACAGACTTAATGAATGGTTTAATGTTAAACCACTATCTTAGTCTAATACCCTCCCTCAAGATGGCAAGTAAATTGATTTTAATGACATCTTGCCAATGAGAGAACCAAACTGTGCTGGAAACAATGGCTTGGTGAAAACATCAGCCAACTGTGAATCAGTCTTGACATGTAAAGTTTTGATAAGGCCACTGACAATACGATCTCGAACTATATGACAGTCCATCTCCACATGTTTAGTTCGTTCATGAAACACAGCATTATTGGCAATGTGAATTGCTGCAGTAGAATCACAGAAAAATGGAACAGGCTTTGATTGAGGAACTTCAAATTCAGAGAGTAAACTAACCAGCCAAGCAACTTCTCTAACTGCAAACTGCATAGCTCTATATTCAGATTCAGCAGAGGAATGGGAGACTGTGTTCTGTTTCTTTGATTTCCAAGATATTAAGGAGTCTCCAAGAAACATACAAAAGCCAGATGTTGATCTTCTTGTATCCGGACATGATCCCCAATCAGCATCTGTAAAAGCTTTTAAAGTAAGATCACTCTGAGCAGAATAAAACAAACCATGACCAACTGTTCCTTTGATGTAGTGTAAAACTTTTAAAGCCGCTTTCATGTGTGATTCCTTTGGTGAAGAAGCAAATTGACAAAGCTTGTTCACAGCATAGGTAATATCCGGCCGGGTGATGGTTAAGTACATCAGTTTACCTACTAATCGTCTATAAGAAGAAGGATCATCAAGTAAAGCATCGGGACCATCTTGTATCAGTTTAATACTTGGTTCCATGGGAATACTAGAAGGCTTACAAGCCAACAAGTTTGTGTCTTCCAACAATTCCAAAGCATACTTTCTTTGACAAACTGAAATACCCGTGGCTGATCTTGCAATTTCCAAGCCAAGAAAATATTGTAAATTTCCCAAATCTCTTAGCTTAAAAACCTTCTTTAAATCTTCTTTTAAAACTGCAACTTCATCATCATCATTACTAGCAATCACAATATCATCAACGTATACTAGTAATGTGATATATTTGCCATTGATGTTGCGAACAAATAATGTATGATCTGCATGTGATTTCTTAAAGCCTAAAGCCATTAAAGTATCACTGAATTTCAAGAACCATTGGCGAGATGCCTGTCTTAAACCATATAAGGATTTGTGCAACTTACAAACTGCATTTTCTGGTAAGATGTCACCTTCTTTAGATGTGTAACCAGGAGGCAAGTGCATATATATCTCTTCATTGAGCTCACCATTAAGGAAGGCATTTGAAATATCTAACTGATGTAGACTCCATTTCTTTGCAGCTGCTACAGCTAATAATGTTTTGACTGTAGTCATTTTTGCTACTGGTGAAAAAGTATCCACAAAATCCACTCCCTCTTGTTGTGTATACCCTTTGGCTACCAACCTTGCCTTGTATCTCTCCAAACTTCCATCTGAATTGAGTTTTACTTTATAAACCCAACGACATCCTATTGCTTTCTTACCTGGTGGTAGTGTACATACTTCCCATGTGGCTGTGCCTTCCAAAGCTTTTAATTCCTCATTCATAGCCTGAAGCCAATCTGTGGACTTCTTAGCTTGAGAAAATGAACTTGGTTCTGCGTATTTGGTAACAGAACAAATGAAAGCTCTGTAAGTTGGAGAAAGCTTATCATAGTTTATGTAGTCAGATATAGGATATGCAACGTCTGTTGATGTCATGTTGCAATAATAATCTTGAAGATGAGTTGGTTTCTTAATTTGTCTCTTACCAGAAACACTGTCTGCAACAGAAGGTATATTAGGATCCATATTGATGACTGTAGGAGTTTCACTCAAAGGTTGAGTTGTACTCACAACTACAGGGGTATTATGATCAACATCTATTGTTTCATCTGGAGTAGCTAGACAGTCTGGTAAAGAGAAATTAGAAGAACCTGTTTCAAATGGAAAGATTGTCTCATGGAAAACGACATTCCTAGAAATATGAATGGTATGAGTTTCCATGTCTAAAACTTTGTAACCTTTGTAACCAGTTGGATATCCAAGGAATATACAAGGTTTCGCTCTTGGTTGAAATTTGTGTCTATTCTTACTAGAAGTGGAGATGTAACATAAGCTGCCAAAAACACGTAAGTCTTTATAATCAGGCTTCTTAGAGGTCAATCTTTCAAAAGGTGTTTTGTTCTTGAGAAGCTTTGAAGGTAGTCTGTTGATGAGAAAGACAGCTGTTAAAACACATTCGCCCCAATATTCCATAGGTACCTTGGATTGAAACATTAGAGACCTTGCAACATTCAATATATGTTGATGCTTACGTTCAACAACTGAGTTCTGCTCTGGTGTTTCAGGGCAAGAAAAATAGTGTATGATGCCTTTGGACTTAAAGAGATTCTCAAACTTTAACTCAGGTGCATTGTCTGACCTTACAGCTTTTACTTTAGCCTGATATTGAGTTTCAATCATCTTCAAAAAATCTGGAAATACCTGCAGAACTTCAGATTTGTTGCGTAAAAGATATAACCATGTTACTCGTGTGTAATCATCAACAATGGTCAAGAAATATCTATATCCTTCTGTTGTACACACTGTAAACGGTCCCCAAACATCAATATGGAGCAGATCAAAAGAAGAAGCACAAACATTATTCTTGGAGATATACGAAAGTTTCCTTTGTTTAGCTAAGGGACAAATACCACAATGAAACGTTCCTTTATTGCAATGTTTTAAACCAAGTATATCCGTAACAAAGGTACTTTTTGACATAGATGGATGGCCCAATCGGTTGTGCCATATACTAGAATCAACAACAGTGTTTGTGAAATATCTAATCTGCTCTACATGATCTGGAAGCAGTGCCTGAGAATCCAAGACATAGAGATTGGCTATTTGTTCACCCTGACCAATCATCAATGCCTTGGTAGGCTCCTGTATGATACAACAATCTTTGTCAAAAACTATTGTATATTGAAGATCTTTAGTTAGCTGACTAACACTGAGAAGATTCAGTCTGAAATCAGGTATATAGAGCACATTGTTCAAGACAAGGGATTCACTCAACTTGATACAACCTATGCCTATAACTTTTACCCCAAAACCAGTAGGAAGAGTGACTGAATTATTTAGTGTATCAGAGAAGTTGAGAAACAGATTCTTATCATGACTCACATGATGTGTAGCTCCACTATCTATTATCCAATTTGCAGACGATAATACATTTCCAGTTGTTTTCAACATGCCAATAAAACCTATAGTGGAGGAGGAGAGTGCCATACCCGGTAATGCAGTTATAGTAGCACCCGAAGAAGAAGCAACTGAATCAGTGATAGTTTGGTGATTTGAATCCATTTGTAACTGGGAACTGAAATAAGCAATGACTCCATTGATTTGATCTTTTGTTAAAGTCTTTGTCATACCAGTAACCAACTCAGTAGGAATAGATTCTTGCACAGCAAATTGAGCTACCATAGGTTTTGGCTGAGTGATCTGTTTCTCTGAATTATTTTTGTTTTTGTGCTTGAATCCTACAGGATATCCGTGAATCTTGTAGCATTTATCAATGCTATGTCCTGTATAACCACAATGAGAACATATTAGTTTTTGAGTTTTAGTGTAAGTTGCATTCACGGATGGTTGAGTGAGATCAGAAGATGAAACATTGAATGCCACTGCATTCTGAATTGGATTAAGATTTCTTTGACTGTGATCTTGATCCAGTAGGTTGTATATTTCGGATAAGCTTGGAATGTGTTTCTTCATTATTATTTGACTGCGGATGATGCTATAAGAATCATTCAAGCCAGATAAAAATTTGATAACACGACCATTCTCTGTCACCTTGTTCATCTCTCTGCAACATTCACAGTTTCTGCAATTCTTTAAACAACTTGCTCCATCTAATTCATTCCATAAAGTCTTCAAAGTGGTATAATATGTTGCAAGATTCATTGTTCCTTGTTGTAAAGACCAGATTTGCTGTGATAGTTGATATGATCTTGGTAGATTTGTTATGTGAAATCGAGTTAACAAATCCTGCCAAATCTCAGAAGCATCTTCAAAGCGTAAAATGCTCTTATATATTTGCTTAGAAACCGAGTTCAAGATCCATGACTTCACCATACTGTTACATCTAGACCATATTCTAAAGATTTTATTCAATTCATTCGGTCTAGATATGGATCCATCAACAAAAGCAATTTTATTCTTTGCATCTAAAGCAACTTTCATAGCAATACACCAATCATCATAATTCGTTCCATCTAAGATCTCAGAAATAATAGATTGACCTGGATTATCACTATTTGTAAGGTGATAAGGTGAATGAATACTGTCCAATGACTCAATTTGTGAAGTATGAACTTCTTGAGTTTGTGACTGTTCTGGATTGTCTTCGTTTGGAGAATCATCACAATTAGCCGATCGACGAGTTGGATTTACAGATCGAATCGTGCGAGATCTCAGTCTACGAGTAGATACCATTGATGATAAGTTGAATTGTGATTGAAGCTCAATAACAACAAACAGAGGAGATCTAAAGTGCGAAAGATGAAGAATCGATTGTTGAATTTTTGAAATTCAACGCTCTGATACCATGTTAGAAAGATTCATGAAGAATCGTAGAAGAAGATGAGAGAGAAAAGTTTGTTAATTCTGTTATTCAGCTTGACTTCAATCAATGAGCATCGTACAATATTTATACTCAAAATACCAATCTGGTTTATCACATACCAGTCGGTTTACAGACTTAATGAATGGTTTAATGTTAAACCACTATCTTAGTCTAATAGTCAAAAATCGTGAAACACGTTTCAAATCACCGACATAGATAGAAGTAACACCTAAAAACCCCAACAACCCCGACACTGAGTTTAATGAGATTGTACTTGGCCACATCTTAACCGTCCATATTTTAACAGTCTAAAACCATTACAACACAGTCTCCCTAAACTTGAGGTTGATTACTATTTTCGAGTCATTGTCGTAATGAATACAAAGCTCTCAGTATAAGAATATAACTTGAACCAATGTAACTTGAACTTGTGCTAGCTAGAGAAAATGAAACATATTTGGTTTATGCTTAGCATATTTTTAAATTTGGCTTTGGCAGGGAGATGCAGTAATGGTTACAACAAGAATGATTTCCCGGAAAGTTTCATCTTCGGATCGGGCATTTCGGCTTTTCAGGTTCCGAATTCAAACTAATTTTACGGGTTTTTAAAAACATTTTCGATAGTTAATGATCGGAAAATGAGTTTTATTAATGGAAGTGGGAAGGAGCTGTTGATGAAGATGGAAGGACGCCTAGCATTTGGGATACATTTGCTCACTCTCGTAAGCTCATTTAAGTTTTGGTGTATATTTTTATACTTGGTCGACTGAGATTTTTGTTTTGTGTGTGGGATGATGATAACGATTGTAGGTAGCGGATTTAATGGAGATATTGCATGTGATGGTTATCATAAGTATAAGGTTAGTTAGTGACTAGACCAGATGCACATAAATAACCAATAACAAACTAGAAAAATATGATTGGATCTAATGTCTTAGATATTTCGGGTATGTGTTGAGTTCGGATAATATTCGATATTTAAACATGTAACCAAAATATAAAGCATAAGATAAAATGTTAGGTTATTTTTGGTATTTTCAGGTTATTTTTTTGATATTTTAAGAACATATATTTGATATTTGCGGTTATTTTTGATAAATTTTTGTTTATTTTGATTTTTCTTTGTTACTTCAGATAATTTTTTGTTTATTTTGATTTTTTTGTTATTTCGGATAAAAGCCCATGCATGATCTTAACCATAACTAATAGATATATAGTTTGGTAACTAATGGTTCTTGAAAAATCTGTTAGAAATGAAGATTCAAATCCAAAATTACCTTACCTGAAAACCAGAAATACCCGAATACAACCTCTAACCCTAAACCTAAAAACTCGAAAGACCCAACTTAGACCCAAAGTTCTATCCAAACTCCCAGACTTACTAGTGATCATGATTCTAGGTCTGTCTATGGGTCATGACAGAATTGTCATTTGTCATGTGCCTAAACTAAAATTTATAAATTTATGTAAAGAAAAAAACCCAAAATTTTTTTTAAAGGCCCAAAATTTCATTAAAAAAAATTAAAAATAGTCACTGAAAATATAATAAATTTTTTTTTACTTAGAGCCATAAATCTATTAAAACAGGCATGCATGTTCATCTATGATTTTATTTATCAACATCATATATCATGTGGGCTTGAATCTGGGTTGTGACAACACTAACAATATATGGTATGCAGGAAGATGTAAGGCTGATTAATGACATGGGTTTAGATGCATTTCGACTCTCCATTTCGTGGTCGCGGCTTATACCAAGTGCGCTCTCGTGTTTCTTGCCAACTTTGGTTACCTCGCTCGAGATTTTAAACACATCGATTGGTTTTCAGGTGGGAGAGGTCCGGTGAATCCAAAAGGTTTACGGTTCTACAAAAACTTCATAGATGAGCTCATAAGACATGGTCAGATTATATTCATATTATTAGAGTAATAAGTGTTTAGAAATTAGTTATGATACATATGCTTATATAGTAGTGACATTTCATAATCTAATTAAATACAAATGTTAACTAATATATTTAGGACAAGCCCTCATCACAAGCACATCAAACATATGTTCGAGGTTTTACCAAAAAATCTTGTGTTAAGAGCTAATTATTTTAAATTTTTTATTTTTTGTTACAAATAAAAGGCCAAATGTTTTTCACGCTTCTAACAAATTAAAACTTGGGGCCGACTCTAAATATATCCACATAATACTTATATATATGTTTCTCATACCTATGTTTTGGCATGAATGGGGAGTACAGGAATTGAACCACATGTTACATTGTATCACGATGATCTCCCTCAAGCTCTTGAAGATGAATACGGAGGATGGATTGATCGCAAAATCATGTAAAACCATCATTTTCTGGCAACTAAATATGTACTCATAAATTCAAAATGTATATTATCTTATATGATATTGTGTTACAGCGATGATTTCACGGCTTTCGCAGACATATGCTTCAAAGAGTTTGGGAACATAGTAAAATTCTGGTTAACAATTAATGAGCCTAATATGTTAGCAATGGGAAGTTATGACTTGGGATTTATGCCTCCTAGCCATTGTTCTCCTCCATTTGGGATAGTCAACTGCTCTAGAGGAAATTCTTCAACTGAGCCATATATTGGACTCCATAACATGTTGCTTGCACACGCATCCACCGCAAAATTATATAAAAATAAGTATAAGGTAATTTTATAGACACATACTCATAAAATACACACACTTATTCATGATCTCGCCATCTCTTGTGTGTTAGAATAAGCAAAATGGTTCTGTGGGTATAACATGTTTTGCGTACTGGATGGTTCCTTTTACTAGCTCTAAAGAGGATGAGATCGCAACTCGAAGAGCCAAAGACTTCTATATAGGCTGGTTTGTTGAATACATTCATCTTAAAACATTTGTGTAGTCCTGGGTTTTTAGTTTCTTCAGGTTAAACGATTTGGTTTTCAAAAATTAGTTCTGAACTAAAACCGAACAAACTATCCTATTATTGGTTTCGGTTTATAGGTAAAAAAATAGCTTTGAATTCAGCCAGATTAACCCAAATCAACCGAATAAATATGAGAAAATATTTTGGTTTGGTTTTTATTCGGATCAATTTACACCGAATAACCCGATTAACCTGAACTAAAACACAGTTTTTAAATTTGTTTAGTTTATTCGGTCAACCAAATACCAAACTAAATCAAAGCAAAAACCGATTACCAAAAATATTGCATTAAGATCTGTTTCAAACTAGCAAATTAACCCGATTCGATTCTATTTACTTCGATTCGATATTCAGAAGACCAAATAAACCAAACTGTTTGCCCAGGGCTACGTTTTTCGTTTATCTTAAAATCCGTCTTTACGTTTTTGATTATCTATGAATTTAAGGGTTCTACATCCACTAGTGTTTGGGGACTATCCTGATGTGATGAAAAAAATTGTGGGCAAGAGATTGCCAAAATTTTCTAAAGAAGAATCAGATCTTGTTAAAGACTCACTTGACTTCTTGGGAGTGATACACTACACAACAATTTACATCAAACACATATCTAATTCCAGACAAGGAGATTTTATTTCGGACACAAGTGCTGCACCAATCCGTATGCTTCTTTTGCTTGAGACCTTTTAAATTCATGAACTATAACTAAGTGCATAGCTAACTCTTTGTTTTTTTTTCTATGACAGCCTTTGGGAATTCTACATTTGTCTCGGTGTGTTTCCAAAAACTACCAATATTACAAACCCGGTTTCATATATAGAATGATAATATTATTATCAATTGTTTAGTATTATGATGTTAGAATATTTATATATTTATGAAATAGTTTAAGAAATTTCTTTAGTATATAAACATATATAACTTGCAATTTATAACTATATGATATATTTTTCTTATTCATATTTCTCGTCGCATTCTATCATCATATATCCTTTACTAATATCGAGTTATTGTCATATCTATCTACAGTTTGATGTGCTTCCTTGGGGTCTTGAAGGAGTTTTGGAATATATAAAGGAGAACTATAACAATCCTCCCATATACATTATCGAAAACGGTCTATTTCTCGATCTTGTTCTTTACTTTAGTTTAAAAACATTATGGTCCTTGAGAATTTCTTTGTAAATTACTACAAATCAGGTCAACCTACCAACCACCATTCATCTCTTAACGACATGGGAAGAGTTGAATACCTTCATGCTTATATCAGTTCCGTGCTCAATTCAATAAGGTATAACTTGTTCTATTGGGAAATAAACCAACGTCTAAAACCGTTCGGACTTGAGCTTGAGAGGCCCTT
>ASXC01023774.1:0-10311 GCA_000411055.1 Leavenworthia alabamica
TTTAATACATATAAAATATTTAATTTTAATAATAAAATAATATATAATAATTATTTTTATATATTTTAAATTTTTTAGTATTTGTATATAACTTTTTTATATTTTTTTGATTCAAATAACTATTTAATTATTGTGTTTTGATTTATTTAGTTATTATAAATATAAACATTTACTATTTCTCTTCATATCTATATATATATATATATATAATTATATACAATGGATTTGTAGTGGTACTAAGCACTAACGGACCACAAAGAAAGTGGAGATGAAGCTTTAGGAGCTGTAATAAGCTGACACGATCCAACCAAAATCTAATTCAATAAACGTTTACACACAAAATGGTCACTAAATAGTAAAGTATGTAATCATATAAAGTGGTCGTGGTCAAGTCCTTTTCTCTATTAATTTAACCCAATTTTGAAGGTTTACAATTATGGCCTATTGGGAAACTACTATACTTTCAACGATATTGATATGTAGCTATTCATATTTTTATATGCACACTTAAATTAACTTAAACCCCCTAAAAATAAAAAAATAGATAAATTTAAATAAATAAATCTCCTATTATATATTGTACATACATCATATATATAAAAGGGTAATTCTCAAAAATACCACTAAATTAACTTTAATTTCCACAAATAACATTAAAATTAATTTAAAACAAAATTAACATTTAATAATTTAATTTTATTAAAAATTAGATTATATTTTTTAAAAATTACACAAAACCCAAACAATAAATACTAAACCCAACCACTAAATACTCAACCCAAACCTTAAATTAAAAATATAATTTTAATAAAAAATAGTATTTAAGTCTAATTAAAGAAAATAATATAATTTTTTCTTAAAAAATAATAAATATTAGAAGGAATTACTCTATATATAGTCGTATTTTAGAATATAATTCCTAACAAAACTAAATTCATAAAAACACTATATCTTTACAACACTCATCTTTTTCATAAATCAAATTTTACAAAAAAAGAAAACAATAAACTCTTTAACACTTAAAATTATAAACATATAGATAGGAACAATAATCTCTCCTCTAGTGCTACTTTAAGTAAAACACATTATGCTAATCAAAAAGAAGAAATTTGTACTTAATGAAAAATGATTAGGAAAGTGTAAAAAAATAAAAAAAAAACTTTCATATTAAAACTTTTTAAAAAAGTAAAAATAAATAAAAAAAGAGTAGAAGACGAGAGACTGCGGATAAAGAGAGAGCCTTTACACGTGATTTTAAAGGAGACCAAAGCTCTCAAAAGCAAACCTCTTTTGCATGCGTCCTTAAAAGATATTTTAATTAAACATTTTTTTTTTTAAATTTCTACATCATAAATCATACTTTTTTCTTCGTCCTTCTTCTTCTTCATCATCATCATCACCATGCTCTCTTGCTCCTTCTTCTTCATACTATAGTCTACAAGCGTTACTCATTGGTCGGTGAGTAATATAGCAGACGGGTCATTTTCTATCTATAGCAATAAATAAACACTTTATATTAAAAAAATTATATAATATATAAGAAAAATTCTCTTAATAGATTTGATAATTCCACTGCTCTTCTCGATGTTTATTCCTTCTCTTTGTTCACTTTCTCTTTAGTTTTTTATATATTTCTCTCCTTCTCTCTAATTCACAGTCAGTTTCATAAAAAAAAAAACTACGATTTGGGCACATCCATTGTCTCTGGTTTCAAATAGAGACAAAAGCTTCAAGCTTTCTCCAGTTTTGTCTTCTGGGTATTTTCAATTTCACCTAAAAATCTTAAAAATCTCTGTTTTCTTTTGTCTGTGGTTCTTACTGAAACAAAACATGTAAAAACCTTCTGGGTTTTGTTTTTTTTATTGGTGTTTTACAGTGATTTCTTCTAATTTCATGGATTTTTGTCTCTCTTTATTTATCAACACAAAACACTATATGTATGTATAGATGTGTTTATAGTCTCTGTTCTTTTAACCTCTTTGGTTTCTGAAACCATTGTTGGATTTTTTTTGTTACTTCACTGTTGTTTCAAAGTTTTGATTTTTTTTAACACCATCATTGTTTTTTTCATTAAATGCAAAATCTGACAATGGGTATTATTATTATTTTTAAATTTTTTGTACTTATTTTTGTTGCTTTCTTATGATTTTGCAGAGGTTGAATAAGGCCAAGAAGAAAGATCAGTGTTTTTAAGTTTCATTCTTTTTGTAGTGAAAAAGATTTTTCAAAAAATGCCAATTTTACAAATGAAAGAAACTTCTGAGACTCATATACTTATCAAAACTCAACCTTTAAAACATCATTATCCTAAACCCATTCAAAACGGTAAAATCCCACCTCCTCCTCCGGTGACGGTGGTTGGTCAGAGTCAAGCTTCTTCACCATCACCACTTTCAAAGAATCGTAGCCGGAGACGAAATCGTGGTGGTAAAAAATCTGATCAAGTTGATATTTGTATGAGACCTAGCTCTCGTCCTCGTAAACCAACACCACCACCAAGTCAAATCATTTCCGGCGGCGGTGAGATTGTTACTGTTAATCATCAGATGCAAATGGGTGTTCATAAAAACTCAAACTTTACACCAAGACCTGGTTTTGGAACACTTGGAACTAAATGCATTGTTAAAGCTAATCACTTTCTTGCTGATTTGCCAACTAAGGATTTAAATCATTATGATGTAAGTAAAGTTTTAATTTTTCTAAAATAAGATAAAAGTAAAGATTTTTTTAAATTTTTGATTATTTGGGTTCATTGATTTTGTTATTAGGTTACAATAACTCCTCAAGTGTCATCAAAGAGTGTAAACAGAGCTATTATTGCTGAGTTAGTTAGATTATACAAAGAGTCTGAACTTGGAACTAGACTTCCGGCTTATGATGGCCGGAAAAGTCTTTACACTGCCGGAGAACTTCCTTTTACTTGGAAAGACTTCACTGTTAACATTCTTGATGAAGATAAGTAAGTCTTCTTCAATCTTTGAGTGATTTTGTTTTCATGTTTATAACTTTGCCACATTGATTGGTTTGTAGAAGGGAGAGATCATATAAAGTAGCTATCAAGTTTGTTGCAAAAGCCAATATGCATCACTTAGGCGAGTTCTTAGCTGGTAAACGCGCAGATGGATCGCAAGAGGCTTTACAGATTCTTGACATTGTACTAAGAGAATTGTCTGTTAAAAGGTTTTGTCCTGTTGGAAGATCTTTCTTTTCGCCTCATACTCGAACACCTCAGAGACTTGGTGAAGGTTTAGAGTCATGGTGTGGGTTTTACCAAAGTATTAGACCTACTCAAATGGGTTTATCGCTTAACATCGGTAAAAAGACTAAGAGAGTGTTACAGTTTTGGTCTTATTTTACAACCTTAATGTTATATTCCTGACTTTATACTTTGTAGATATGGCTTCAGCTGCATTCATTGAGCCTCTTCCAGTAATAGAGTTTGTAGCACAGCTTCTTGGAAAAGATGTTTTGTTAAAGCCATTGTCTGATTCTGATCGAGTTAAGGTATGTATAAGTCTCTTCATGTAAGTATTATCTCTTGTCTTAAGTTATTAAATGTTCTCTCATGTAACAGATTAAGAAAGGTCTCAGGGGAGTTAAAGTAGAGGTTACTCATAGAGCAAATGTAAGAAGGAAATATCGAGTTTCGGGTTTAACAACACAACCAACAAGAGAACTTATGTTTCCAGTTGATGAGAACTGTACAATGAAGTCGGTTATCGAGTATTTCCAAGAAATGTATGGATTCATAATCCAACACACACATTTGCCATGTCTTCAAGTTGGAAACCAAAAGAAAGCAAGCTATTTGCCAATGGAGGTATACTCTAAACTAGGCATGGCCGAAACCTAACCGTAATTGTATTTTGTATTGTAACCGTTCAGTTTTTAACCGTAACCATTAACCGTATAAATATATTAGTTATGGTTAATCGTAAATTATCAACCGTAACCGTATAAAAACTGTTAGTTAACCGTATGATGTAACCGTAGTAATAAAACCATAACCGTTTTTAAATAAAAAAATATAATTATTTATATGGTAAATATTAGTTAAAATATATTATCTAATTCTTGCAATCGAGGTTAAATATATTTTTTGTAAAATTATGATTGATATTATTTTTTATATTATTAGTAAAAAAATAAATCGAATTTAATCGTGTATAACTGTAATCGTATATAACCGTAACCGCCTTAATAGTATATTAGATGGTTAGGGTTAATGTTAAAAACATATTATAAATATAACCGATAGTTAACCGTAATCGTGGTCATGCTTACTCTAAACCATAAACCATAGATATCTTTATGTCATTACAAGAAACTTCAATTCTTGGCTATTGTCTCTGACTCATTTTTAACTGTAGGCTTGCAAAATTGTTGAAGGACAACGATACACGAAAAGATTGAACGAGAAACAGATCACAGCTCTTTTGAAAGTTACATGCCAAAGGCCAAGAGACCGAGAAAACGATATTTTACGGGTAAATTTACAGTCTTTTGATCTATTATGTTCTTGATGAGGACTAATCTTGATGTCAAAAATGTTTTAAAAGACGGTCCAACACAATGCATATGATCAAGATCCATATGCAAAGGAGTTTGGTATCAATATAAGTGAAAAGCTAGCTTCTGTTGAAGCTCGGATTCTTCCAGCTCCATGGGTAAAAAAACACTTAAACATATATATATGAATTGTTCTTGTGACATTGTTATGCTGATTCGTGTCTCTACAGCTTAAGTATCATGAGAATGGGAAAGAAAAAGATTGTCTTCCACAAGTTGGTCAATGGAATATGATGAACAAGAAAATGATTAATGGTATGACAGTAAACAGATGGGCTTGTGTTAACTTTTCGCGTAGTGTTCAAGAAAACGTTGCTCGAGGCTTTTGTAATGAACTTGGTCAAATGTGTGAAGTTTCAGGCATGGTAATAAACTAATAAAACTTCATCTTTAGTTTCTTTGATATGTTCTTTGATTGTTAAGTGTTTGTTATTGTAGGAGTTTAATCCAGAACCTGTGATACCTATATATAGTGCAAAGCCTGATCAAGTTGAGAAAGCTCTAAAACATGTTTACAACACTTCAATGAACAAAACTAAAGGCAAAGAGTTAGAGCTTTTGTTAGCTATTTTACCTGATAACAACGGTTCACTTTACGGTATTATTACCTTTACAGCTTAATCTCTTTTTATCTTCTTGAATATGTTTACGATGAACATGATATGCTTTCTTGTAATCTCAGGTGATCTTAAGAGAATCTGTGAAACCGAACTTGGTTTGATATCTCAATGTTGTCTTACAAAGCATGTGTTCAAGATTAGTAAACAGTATCTAGCAAATGTTTCCCTTAAGATCAATGTCAAGGTAAATACTTACTTCGAAATGTTTTTTCGATTGTTCGATTTATGAATCTTTGATTCTTGTCTATGTTGTTTTCCAGATGGGAGGAAGAAACACAGTTCTATTAGATGCTATAAGCTGTAGGATTCCATTGGTTAGTGATATACCAACAATTATATTCGGCGCAGATGTGACTCATCCTGAGAATGGTGAAGAGTCAAGTCCTTCAATCGCTGCGGTAATGATTTATACAATAACTCAAACTATTACAGTTTTAACAAGTAGTAGATTCATTAAACTTGGTTTTTTTGACTTAGGTTGTTGCTTCTCAAGACTGGCCTGAAGTTACAAAATATGCAGGTTTGGTTTGTGCTCAAGCTCATAGACAAGAACTTATACAAGATTTGTATAAGACTTGGCAAGATCCTGTACGTGGTACTGTTAGTGGTGGTATGATTAGGTAAACAAATCTCAATACTTTTAAAGTTTTTTAGGCTGGGCACTCGGTCGGTTTGGGTTGGAAATTCAGGTATTTTGATATTTCGGTTTTCTAAGAAAAGATCCAGTCGGTTTAAAATTTATAGTTTGGTTTGGTTTTATTTTTTCCCGTTTGGTTCGGTTTTGGGTATAAAAAAAAATTCTGATCGGTTTTAGTTTCTTAAGTTCGATTCGATTTTAGGGTAAAAATAACGGCTTTTCTCGGATTTTCATGTTCTGTTTATTTTGCGTTATTTCGGTTTGTTCGGTTTGGTTTAGGATAAAAATAAACCTTTTTTTGTAGTTCGATTAAGTTTTTTTACCCGGGCCTAGTTTCTTATCAGTTAATGTTATAAGTATATCACAAGCTTTTTGGTTTTGCAGAGACCTTTTGATCTCATTTAGGAAAGCAACAGGACAGAAACCACTTCGAATCATCTTTTACCGGTTCTTGTTTCTCTTTACTCTAGGTTCATACATTAAAACCATAACTTGTTCTCATAAGTGTTTTACTTGGAACAGTGATGGAGTAAGTGAAGGACAGTTTTATCAAGTTCTACTCTATGAGTTAGATGCAATTCGTAAGGTAAGAACGAATCTTCACCGTTGATTCTTGCGCAAAACGTTTACGGTATTGTGTGTGTGTGTTTTAGGCTTGTGCATCACTTGAACCGAATTATCAGCCACCGGTAACATTCATCGTAGTACAGAAGCGGCACCATACTCGTTTGTTTGCTAATAATCATCGAGACAAAAACAGTACTGACCGAAGTGGAAATATCTTACCAGGTCAGTTGTTGGAAAATAGTGTAAAAAAGAAAGATCATAACTGAAATAACTAACTTAACTGTTTTACCGCCTTTTTCAGGTACTGTAGTTGACAGTAAAATATGTCATCCAACTGAATTTGACTTCTACCTTTGTAGTCATGCTGGTATTCAGGTAACAAATCAAATACCGATATATCGAAAAAAATACAAAAAATAGACTTTATCAATGTGTATTGTATTGGTTTAGGGAACAAGCCGACCTGCACATTACCATGTTCTTTGGGATGAGAACAATTTCACAGCTGATGGTATACAATCTCTGACTAATAATCTTTGTTATACGTATGCTCGATGTACCAGATCGGTATCCGTAGGTAAATAACAATGTTTCTTCCTGTTCTTGTACTTCATTAAGCTATTGATTCAAGCAAATGAAATATGTTAACTCTATATGTATAGTTCCTCCGGCGTATTATGCGCATCTTGCTGCATTTAGAGCAAGATTCTACATGGAACCAGAGATAATGCAAGACAATGGATCACCAGGGAAAAAGAAGACGAAAACGACAAATGTGGGAGAGTTTGGTGTGAAGCCTTTACCAGCTTTGAAGGAGAATGTGAAGAGAGTTATGTTCTACTGTTAAAATCCTTAATATTATGAGATTTTTCGATATTGTAGTTTCTTAGTTGTGTAAATTTTGTTGGATTAGGGTTTTAAGGGTGTTTTTAGAGTTGTATTTTAGGTAATGATAACGTTGATGCAATAGCTTTGTTAAAGCCTACGCTTCTACAGTGGTGTTTTAAAAGATGTATTTGGCATATGGGTTAAGCGTTGAACCGAACATTAATAGTAAACCGGAATTGTAGTTGTTAACTAAACCATTACTGCATTAAACCGAACATTATTAGTAAACTGGATCGTTTCAAAATATGAAAATGTGAATTTAAAAAAAAAGCAGACACAAGTATGTAGGGGTTTGGATCTGCAGTTAAAGTATTGAAACTCACAACAAAAAAGAGAGCTTAATTAGCAGCATTGAGACGCACAAAACAGACACACTCTTACAGTTATGTTGGTTGAGAAAAAAAACCATAACTATACACACATTTCAAGTATGACTTGTCTATATATGTATAATGAAACAAAGACTTAAGATTAACTATATATATATGGATTTATTAATTTATTGATTCAAGAAACGGGAACAACAGTGAAAACAAAAGTCTGGAGATAGAGAAAGATAAACATTGTGGTGTGAAATATTGTATCAATGTTACGAAACAGAGGGATCAGACCATACCAGAGAAAGATCCAGAGTTGGTTTTGATTTCTCCGGTTTAGATATGACCGGCCCAATTTTGGGAACTGTCAACTCTAGGCATTTTGGTACTCTCTCTCTTTGCCTCAGCATCAACCTTGAAGGTCGCACCACACACTTCTCCTGAACTATCCACTCTCGGCATTGGCTTCAACTCATTCTTTGGGTGCTCATAGCTCCTCAATCCTCCCGATGATGTAAAGAAACAACCTTCAAACACCAAACCATATATGACTAATGACTTCCTCTATATCAATCACACAAACCAACCAAACCAAAGACCCAGGAGACTTGATTCTTACCTTTAGGGAAAGGAGCATAAGATTTGGCACAACCTTTCTTCACAATCTCAGTATTATCAGAAAGAACAAGATGTCCTTCAGCATCAGTTCCCCAAAAGAAAGGTACACTTCCATCTACATCCTGCAACATCATCAATAAAACCAAACTCATCATTCAAATGAACAATGTAGCTCATATGAAAGTGTTGTGTGACTTACAGAAGCAGAGAAGACAGTTTTGTTGACACCATCAAAGAGAATAAAAGCAAATTTTCCTTGGAAATCTCTAACAACTTTGTCTACTGGATAAGGACCTCGATCACGTAATGTCCTGTAAGCTTCAATCACAATGATAGCTTCATTTGTGATCTTGCTTAGTCCATATTGTTGCCTTAGTAATGGAAGATTCTCAATGTGTCCTTGGAAGAGACAGAATATGTCATCTACCACAGCAAATAACCTAAAATTTCATCACCAAATACACACGTTACTTAAAATCAGTGACAAAATAGAGTTTATATACAGTCTCTAGTTCCAGATTCTACCAATAGCTCAAGAACAATAACATCATCATCATCTAGTGTAATTTGTAGAATCTATAGAAATAGTTATGGTTCATTATCATTATCATCATCATCATCTAGTGTAACCTAATCTATAGCAGTAGTTATGATTCATTAGCATCATCATCATCATCGTCTTCATCAAACTTAGTAGCAGCAGAAACAAACAAAAAACGCTAAATCATACTCAGATCGCAAGAAACAAATAAAAAAGTCAATCCAAGTAAATCTACAACGAAATCGCAAGAGGATTCATCATTCTAACAGATCAGATCGATTAGATTCCAGAAACTAACAAAATCTAAGCCGAGAGTACAATACATGCAAAATCTGGAGCTGAGAAACTACAGAAACATCAAAGATCTGACTAGAATCAAAAACAATAATAAGAGATTAGAAGAAAAGACTAACCTCGGTACACGAGGATTGTTATTATCAAGAGAGTAAGAAACAAATCCTGAAGATCCCAAATTAAGAGTGACAGAGTTTGGATTTACAGAACCGAAATGATTCGCGAGTAATCCATCTTTCAAAGCGTAAGCTGACTCAGACGAGTGTGGACTCTGTAAAGCTTCAGGGCTATTCGCCACCGTCTTCTCAAACACTGCCAGCATTATTTTTCTCACTGATTTTCCGGGAAATGCTAGAAAAGAAAAAATGGAGAAAACAAGAGAAAATGTTTCTGATGAGTACAAAAAAAAAGTTAGAAAGACCGGGAACAATATAAAGAATCTGATTTCCGATTTTGCCCTTACACGTGTTATGTTATTAGAGGATACATATAGTTGTGGATATTTGGATAAATGCTAAAGCGATTTATAGAAAATAGAAAATTAATTTTGGATTGTAAGAAACTTTTTTTTTTTTAAATAATTTAAAAAAATAGTATATGACTTAATTACTTAACCGAATAATTTCGGTGGTGCTGTATTAAATAGACAAACAATTAAAACATAAATAAAATTATCCAAATTATGATTTATGTTAGTTGTATTTGATTGATAGTTTAATAAGATATGAGATAAGTCAGTATTTATTACAGAGTTTATCGCGTAATTAATGAAAATGTTCCTAAACTGGCAAAATTATTTATTTATTTGTTAAAGAATCTGTAATGGTACGAATGAGGATAAGATTTAAAAAAGTAAAGTCACGAATATGACGTGGCGAATACGATATTATTAAATTATAAAAATAAATTAAATCGAGGAAAGCCACATGGGAGATGAGAAGAACAGGTCAATCCAACGGGTCGATTCGTCACGCGTTTTAACCGACCCACTTAAATTAAATAATCATTTTTTGCGTATTTAATTTGTTAACAACTTAGTATATGTGTTAATCAAATGTATTTGTTTTCGAGTCGAATGTGGCCGAGATTGTTTGTTAGTAAACCTTGTAGGCCCAATATGAATTGGGCTCATACTTCAGCCCAAATACTATCATCACCCAACAAATAATACAATAATACATACACATACACATACACATACACATACACATACACATACACATACACATACACATACACATACACATACACATACACATA
>ASXC01023775.1:0-10312 GCA_000411055.1 Leavenworthia alabamica
CAACCACTAAATACTAAACCCTAACATTATAATTTTAATAAAAAAATGATATTTATATTTAATTAAAAAATAATGTAATTTTTTCAAATAAATTATAAATGATGGTATTAGAAGGAATTACTCCCGTATAAATATCCAGTTCAAATATTTTTAAAAATTTTCATTTAACTTCAATATAATGAAATATAGTTTAATTACGAACACATATAGTTCAAATCCTTTTAAAAATCTAGTGCTGACAGACTTGCGAGTGAAGGTTTAAAGAGCCTTGTCGTGTCGTGAGATCTTTTGAGACGTGTCCCTTGTTTTTGTTTCCTCTGTCTGAATTCGACAATGTGAACGACTAATACATCAAAAGAAAAAAAAATATAGTGTGAACCGGTGCCAAGACTATATTGTGGTACTGAACCAACACTATAATAATGGAATTGATCGTTGGATTTTATTTCTAAACTGCAAGCCAAGTACAAAACAATCATAACTTCTATATATTACCATAATTGTTTAGTAAGTAAAGTATTATGAGAGAATCTTAAATACAAAACCGCGTGGTCACTTTATACACTGTCCTGATGCATGCTTTAATTTATGCTCCTTTTGCTTTAGATTCGAGCTTTCTCTTCTTTTAGTGGAAGAAGCAGGCCAATGAAATTCAATTGCTCTTTAAGTTGACAAGAATCAAATAATAACAGTTTAAAATCAAACTTTTCTATAAACGTGTTATAATTTATGTAATGAGATGATTTTGTTAAATTTGGAATGTTGTTGTTAAATTTTTTGAAACCTCAACTAAAATAATAAAATTTTGATTTTATACTCTTAATAAATTTTTTAAAAAAATTAGTAATCTAATTACATTAAATTTTAATAAATTATATAAAATTTATATTTTAATAAAAAATATTTTACCATTTTAAATCAAATTTCTAGAAATATCCACTCCAATACACTCCCTATTGAAATACAACTCTTTCCTTCTTAAAAAATTGATGAAGATAAGAGCATCGCACTTGTGTTTTGTTAAGCAGTGTTTTAATAATATAGTGTAAATTAATTAAGGAGTATATAATAAGACAGAACTTGAAGTCGTTGAAAATATAGATTCTGTGCTATACGACAGACATACTCTGTCGTGATTCATACATAAATAACACGCACATGCTAACATGCATGTTTACATGGGAGACGAGATCAAGGTCTAAGTAGTATAGTAATGTAACGATGACTAAATTATAAACACTCATCACAAGGCTTGAGTATCAGCGACCATCAAATTAATATTCACCAAACAGTCAGATTTAACTATATATATATTCACCAAACAGTCTAATTTAAGTTTATATTTACCAAACAATCAAATTTATGTATATATATTCACCAAACAGTCAAATTTAAGTATATATATTCACCAAACCGACAAGTATGAGATGTTTAGATCAATGAGAATGTTTGTACTACATCATTAACTGTTATGTATGAAGTGAATTTGACTTTTTCAGGGTGTACAAGCCTAGTAAATTTATGAAATCATAGGCATCTATAGTGTGACATAGATATATTCTAATGATCTTGAAAAGGCAGTGACCTAATCAAATTTAAAAACCAGTTGCTGAAGAGATAAGATAACCATGTGTTCATGTGAGGACAGTATTTGTGTTTATAATCTACAAATGTGTAATTATTGTTTTATTAATAATATATTTCTTTAGAAGAGATTCATGTAAATAAGTAATGACATAATCTTAGTTTTGTTTGGCATTATTGCATTTCTTGTAGAGACATATCTCACTGAACTATGACTTTTCTGTTGTCCTAATTTAAACTGAGGAAAAAGTCACGACATCTTAGGGTATTATGTCACTATACACATGTTACAAAGTTTAGGATTTTTCAATATTTTATTTATAAAAAAGGTGGAGTTAATGTCATATTGATATTTATTTACGTATGCAATCATATTATACATGTGATTTCTTCGTTTTTTAGAAATATTTTAGTGATGTAACATGTAAGTGTATGAGGTATGCGGTGATTCTTGGAATATTTGGAAAACCAAAGTTTTTTGGATATGTTTATTTTTAAAAAAACACTACCACATGGGAAATTACATAATTGAAGGAATAAAATTATGATAAAATTCTGTTACATTATCATTAAATTTGTATGAATAAGTAATTGTACATAAAATGATAAATAATATGTGTATGTATGCATATGAAAATGAAATGTAAATAATGTGATGTCACGTTGATGCATCATTATCAATAGTACAATATTAATGTGGCTTTGTTATGTTGCTTAGTTTGTGGATCTTGTAGTATAGTGGTATATGCGATGTTTCGAATTCGATCGATGTCAAAAATTTGATATACATAGATTTTTATTCGAATAAAGTGCACATATAGTCGCAATATTATTAGTAGACCCGAAGGTTTAAAAGGTCAGAAAAATAATAAAAAATCTTTATAGGCCGAATCCGGGCCTAAAAGTATGGGCCTTTTTATCAACATAGTTCTCTCAGTCTGCTTCGGGTCTATTTTTTTCATAAAAAAGAAGTAAAATTTCAAATTTGATTAAAATGATAAATTTAAATTAAAAAAATACATATTCTAATTCAGCAGAAAAATTAACAGAATTTCGATATAATAAAACTATATATTTTTTAAAAGACCTTATAGTCTGATAAATACTAAAACGATATATTTTTACTACACCTAAATATATAATATAATAAAAAAAAAATATAATCTGAAAGAAAAATCTCATATCTTATGTTCCAAAAAATCAATTAGACAAATATATATATAAGTTTCAATGTTGGTTACATTATTTATTATTTGATCTTATATGAAAATATAAGTTTGAATTAACATGAAGAAAATAATCAAAATAAGTTGGAGAAGAATCATCAACATGAGAAAAAAAGATGAGTTAAAGTGTTTTTGTTCATGAAGCAAGCTTTTCAAGAGAATTCAAAAGCAGGAGTGGTCTTAAAATCAAGTTCCCATAGATCAAATTTGCCTTTAACAAAATCATAATGACCTCCTCTTATTGCAAGTGTGTTCTTCACTACTGCTGCTCTTACAAATGGGTATGAAAGTAAATTCCCAAGTGAAACATTCACAGCTTCCTATACAACAACACAACTCTGTTAATAAGGACAAATCAATATTACAAAAGAGAAGAAACATAACAAACATTGTTTTATTATTACCTTCTCACACATGTTACATTGATCGTCATAACTCATATCTTTATGTTCTTCTTTGACTTTGTTCCTTGCTGATGCACCTATCTTCACCCAATTCTCTATAAAGTCACTGCCATGTTTTTTTATGATTAACATCATGTTAGAGAATAATCACAAAAGAAAAAAGTATATGCAAATAATTATATTATTAATATACCTATGAGAAGGGGCAGCATCATCTTCAATGGACATGAGTCCCTTAATCCCACCACAACAACTATGACCTATCACCAGAATATTCTCCACCTACCAAAATCAAAAGACAAATGCAACTTGATGCATTAAGACCCATTTCCTATATTATCCAAAATGATTCAACTTTATCGTGAGATGCAATTCCTAGTGGCTAAAAGAAAAAAGAATGAATTGATTTGGTGGATTAGATGGGGGCCCAAATAATAATTGAGTGACTACACTTTTAACATTTTTAGTATGGGACCAATGTGATAAAACCCATCACTACACTATTCCAACAATGACTTAGAGAATATAACAGACAACAATCAGAAGAGCAAAACTGAATAGTCTAATTAGTGATTAGCAAAGAAACAAAGTTTTTTGTATGTACCTTGAGATGTACAACTGCATATTCAACGGCGGCTCCAACTCCAGCGTGTCTTTTCTGATAGATTTATCAAAACTAATGTGTTATTTAGTTTAATTATCAGACATTATAACACAAGAAGTGAAATGGATTGTTAAGAACCTGGTCGAAAGGTGGAACCATATTAGCAATGTTTCTGATAACAAAAGCTTCACCAGGTTGAAAATTCAAGATGAGAGATGGACATACTCGAGAATCAGAACAAGCAAATACCAGAAACTGCAATTATCAAATTCATTTAAGTTATATAGTTGTTCTTTTACAAGAAAATGGGACCCATTTGCGTTTCTATAATTGTGTTAGCTTAGTGATCACCATTGGATTAAAGCTTTTCACATTCTTTTTATTTGTTCGTATTAACCTAACTTCTTTGTTTTTAAGGTATAACTAAGTCAAAGAAGTAAAAATGTAGAATGAACAAAGAGATTATAGAAAAATTAAAACCTTTGGACTTTGACCCTTGGCAAGATCGTTAAACAGAGCACTATTCTTCCTGCAACAAAAAAATATACGAATATGAGACTTCGTTATTATTCAATATGAAGCTTAAAATTCAGAGAAAATCAAAGTATACAAACCGACTAATTAATTAGGATTTTGAACACATTATAATAAGAAAATTTTGAAACTATCCAATGAAATCATGTTGATAAAAAAAAACGAAAAATTAGGTAGATTTATCATTAATTGTTTGCTTTATTAAAAGCACAAAATGGATAATTGATACCATTCCAGCGTTACTAAATTTCTTTATATAACAAAAATAAAGTTATATTCTCAATTCTGATACATATTCTGGAGTATTACGTAGCAATATATATATATTATTATTATTAGCTTAAACAATTTTTTTATCTAAGATAATAATAATTAAATTCTTTTTTTGGTCAACTACATTCTTTTTCTTTAAAAGGCTAAGAAGTAGTAGAATTTAATAAATAAATACTCACAGGTATTTCTCAGTTTTGAATTGAGTAAAACCAGATTTGATTCGTTGAACAGCGTCTGAGTTATCGGAATCTAATTCCTTCAGCTCCGCCGTCAACGCTTTGATCTTCTCGGCGGCAACGTTCCCAAGATCCGCTTTCTTACTGTGTCAAAAATAAATAAAAATCAGTAAAAAAGTAGAAAATGGTAAGTAAAATAAAAAACATCCCAAGTCAGCCACGTAAAAGTGGGACCCAGACAGCAGTGATCGACGGCTAAGATCAGTCGTACACGAACGAACTTCAAAAAGCAAAAAACGCGGAAATCAAAAAATTAAAACGTAAGATTTTTCTTTGCTTTGATGATGGAGTTGATTTTGGAGGAGATATTAAAGACGACGATGATGATAGATTCGAATTACACCGACACTTTTAATAAAATGATCGGTCCTATGAGTCATCAGAGATCAGTGTGAATTTGTACATACCTGAGAAGATCCTTGAGTCCATTAATGGCAGCTTCGTACGAGTCCGTAGCCATTTCGTCTCCTTCCTATTATTTTTAAAATCATGAATCAGTATTTTTTAAATCGTTATGAATTGTATGATGTAGAGATCTGATGAGAAAACCTTAAGAGGATAGAGATGATGATGTTAGGTTTACAAAAGCAGAGGAAGTTTCTGGAGATTAAAATCGTTATCGAAAAATGTGAAAAAAAATCCTTAATGAAGAAAGATGCTCTGTGATGGAATTGGGTATTTATAGACCCAGAGGTCTCTAAAAACCAACTCCACAAAAATGGGAAATATATTAATATAAAAATACTTTTTTGGGACAGTGATTGTAAAACTATTTTAATAAATATATTTTTGAAACTAGAATCATAAGTATGTTAATCTTTCGTAATAATCAATCTCAACTGAGAGCAATCTATTAACACTTTCGTATAGATTTAGTAGTACATATTTATCATCTGTTTAGTTTAAATATTTATTGGGTTTCATAATGTTAAAATGTCTTAATAATATGTTTGACCAAATCTAGTTGTAACAAGCAAATTTAGCTAATAGGGTGCGAGTGGTTTAGTTGACCATAAAAATGAAATCGGCTCTTAAGTAAACGCAGGTAAATAAAAAGTAAATGGTCAAATTTTTTCTCCTAAAGCAAATAGTTTCCGTCTTTTCCAACGGGCCGGTGGCCAATGACCATACTACGATAAGTCAACTAAGGCAGCCGACACGGTCTTGTTCTAAACCAGTTGGCAATTACGCGTCAGCATTTTAATAATTATTACTTTTTCAAGTTCAATATCGTCGTGACACTACCCTTATTACTTTTGGTTACTAGTTTAAAATCATAAACATGTAATGTAGTATTTTATTTTATTTTATTTAAATTGAGATATGTATTGATTGGACTTACTGGGGAGGTCTTAGCACAGCAGAACATGAAACATTTGCTGAATGTGGGAGCCATTAACTGATGTCTTATTACTTCCTCTAATGACCTGTCCAGTTCGAAAACTATGTATTATATTTGTTTTATACATCAAAATCAGTAGAAACAGTCCCATCGTAACTTAATAAACTTATATTGACTAAATTATTAATTACACACGTCGTCATTCAATATGTATATTCTTAACAGGTTTATAATTTATTATAGTTAGAAGACAAATTATGCGATGGCAGAAGCTCAAATATTAATAGATAGATGATGATCGTATCAGGAATGGTTCTCTGACTATTTTAGTTCCATATATAATATTTTATACAATAACATAATTTACAAGCAAAGCTGGCTTTATAATAACATATTTTATAATATTTCATTAGAACCGAAGGTCTATTTCCATTTTGCCATGAATAATTCAGATTTTTTCCTATTATTAATTCCTAACATATTTTGGGGAAACAAATGGCTCACAAATTGTCAACATATCATAAATCATAACAAACATAATTCAAATATAAAACAGAAATAAATTTCTTGTGTTTTCTTTGTGATGTTTGAAAAATTAGGATATGGTAATATACCTTAGTATATGAGGGATGAAGGAGAAGCACTTGGTAATGCTCTTTCTAACTCCTTGGGAACCTCGTGAGAACTGTGAGAAGATTTGGAAATGAATATTTTAAAACAAAAAATATGGATTGGGATTTGGGAAGAAGAATGTTTCAAGGAATAATGACGACCGTTCGAGGAATATAGGGGATAGAGAAAGCGAAATGTTAGTCAATCAGAGCTTCTTCTTCCATTTATTTATTTTTTTATTTATTTAATAATAATCACAACTAAATATAATTTATAGTTATGATATTATAAGATTTTCTTTCTAATCATATGCTTTCACATTTAGTTTAATTTGTTCTCCTATTTATATTTTAAAATACTGAAATTTGTTAATACTCTGAAAAAGTCAGTACTTTAACCCAAAATATAAATAAATCAAATTTCAGTTACATACCATTTAAAAAAAAAAATATATATATATATACTAATTACCAAGTTTTTTTTCCTAATCAGCACTTGTATGGGCTTGGACCTCTCATTCATCTAATGGACCATGACTTAATTCAACCAAAACCAAACAAAAAAAAGTAGCAACATTGGAAATTTTCATCACCAGTAATCAGTTTATTGGGCTTTATGGGTTTATCGAGAGAAAAATCTGAGTCCAGGCCCATGAGCTGTGGGTATAGAGTTTAATAACCTTGAAGTGGTTCAACCACTTTCTTACTATAACTCAACATCTCTTAAATGATTTTAGACTCATAATAATCACTAAATCAAACAAATGATACTTTATATCAAACATTACACTAAAAATGTTACATTGAAAGATTACTAAGCAAAATTATCATTTTTACTTACAAAAAAGAAGGTTAGATATAATTATATTATATAATTATAATATATACAAATGTAAATTTTTTGTCTGAAGAACTTCACAATTTTATAATTAAAAAAAAAAGATTAAAAAAATTAGTAAGGATGAACATTTCTGGATAAACCATTAACATTAGTGAAGAATCCAACATGTCTATAAGGAAGATACGATCTTCGTTTACCTTCTTCTTTAATCGCTCTATTCCTCATATACAATCTCTCATGTGCTGACTTTGTTTTCATCTTCATCTTCTTCTCCGTCTTCTCTTTCTCTTTCTCCGTTCTCTTCAACTTCGACGACGAAGAAGACTGTTTCCTATCACCATCTCCGTTGCTTAGAAATACAAACGCGTCTCTGCCATCACTATTACTTCTTAAAACAAGATCTCTAAACCTCCATAGCTTTGAAAATCCCGTTGAGTTACTTTTCCGACAAGTCTCCGGTGTTGCTTCTTTCACCGTACGACTTGACCATGAACAATAAGGTCCTATTGGCTCTGATTCTGATTCTTCTTCATCTTCTTGTTCCACGAACAGCTTCTTGAGAGGTGAACGTAAAGCTTGATTGTTTCTATTATCATCTTTTTCAAATAAAAGATTCCGGTTAAATAAAGGATAAACCGGTCGGATCTGACCGTCTTTAAACGCTTCTTCTGCGGTTATTGGTGAATTCTCTGCGTTCACACTTGCGAATGAGAACTCTTCTTCTTCTTTTTCTTCTTCATCATCATTAGTTTCAGCTTTATTTTGATTCCACCATGATTTCTCTGTATTATTATTGTTTATGTTTTCTTCCTTTGTGTGACTTAACTTCAATTTGGAGCCAAGATCGTCGCTTAGCTTCCCGTAAAGCTCGGAGAATCTTTCTTTGACGGCGAACTTCGGCACCGGAGATGAAGGAGAAACAACTTGCATATTTTTATCAATCAGATCTCAAACAAATACACACAAAAAAAGTTTTATCTCTTTCTTGCTCTAAAGATCTTGAAATAGAGAAGAGTATTGTTGAGGTTTGATAAAAATAGAGAAAAGCTAATTTGCTAGCTTTTATATAGTGGTTTTGATATTTTAGCTTCCCAATAATCTCAACACCTCTCTTTTTTATTTCCACTAATTTAAAAATATTATTTCTCGTAAAAAACTTAAATATTTGCCAAACATTATTGTTTATTCGGGTCAAAATTAACAAGATATATAAATTTGGTCAACTATACAAATCAAGATAAGTCAATACAATAATTATTGAGTAATTCCATTCTAGAACAATACCATTAGAAAAAAAAAAAAATAACGTTAATCGATTCTAGAATATAAATTTTTACAAGAAGATTTAGAGATTATCTTTTATAATTTTTTATAATACAACTATTTGAAAATTAATCAGCTTATAAACTTAAGACCTCAGATACTATAATATTTCCCCAAAAAATAAATAGGTTGCATATAATCTTCATAGTTAAAAAGACGTTCCACTAATATAATTTCACAAATAATTAAATATGTATGAAAAACACATATACACAAAAATAGATTATTTTTAGGTCTGCTTCAAACTTCTTTTAAAAATTAAATAAATAAATATATTTAACGTATTGACCAGGAAAGCAAATAAAAGATTTTCTATTCATCTTCCTCTAATCTCCGGTTGAAGTTAACGCGTGTGGACGGGGAAAAGAAGCTGACCATGGAAGGGCAAAATCGTAATTATGGAAACACTTGTTCGAGAAGCAAAAGCCGGACTTGTTCAATGCCCTGACATGTACTGTGACGTGGAATATGGGTTGAAGATCACGTGTTAACTTTGTACCTTTGGTGAATCTTGACCAATGTGGCTATGGTCAACGCGATTTTAAGACTTCCCCTAATGGCTGGCTATATGGACTCATGGTTAATGGTTTATAAGTTTGTATACGGTTCCCGAACTGAATTTAGATACTTTGTAGATTACTTTATTAGATATTTTAGTAGCCTTAGGAGTTTGGTTGGTTTTGTCGGGTAGTTATGTCATAAGAATAAAATATCAAGATAGATGAACAAAAACCATAGATTTATTTATGATCTATGGTTTTAGGATATGAGCAAACTATTATTAACCAAGCAAATTTGCCACGTGTTGGGTTAGTTAAATGTCCACATACGATCGAGCAGACCAATCAAGAGTTATGAGAATGATATGGCAAAATGTTAGGCAGTGTATATCGTTTTTATTTATGGTGGTTGATGGTTCGTTCTCAAATCTCAATCGTGCAAGGTGTTATACATAACATTAAATGTAAAAATAGTATCATACTGTATCATCCACCTTAGCTTAATTTAATAGTTATATAATTTTTGACGTAATGAAATAGATATGTGTATGGTTATTAGATATCAAGCCATTAAAACTTTCATTTTCAAGAAATCGACCTTATATCTTTAATCAGATGGTAGTCTCTATGCATCATATTACGAAGTAGACAGCTAATCTTATCCGAAATTAGAATGTCAAATCGAGAGAAGCTGTCCCAACGCATGTGCCTTACACAAAGTCCATAATCCGACAGATATATCTTATACAATAATTTGTTTTGTTTGTTTTTGGTTCAGTTGAAACTATAGATCATTTGATAACCAACGCCGCCGCAAAATGCTAACATGTCTTC